>JAOSYY010024444.1:0-13886 GCA_025727935.1 Hebomoia glaucippe
AGAATGTCTGCAAAATATCAATTAATTACATAACTAAACCAAGAAAACTTTTTATTTTAATGTTGTTGCAGTCACATACTTAAACTCAAAGAAGAATTATTTAGGGGATGGAAAAATCGAGCCTGATTAAAAAAACATATTTTTAAAGCATTATATCGCTCCATCATGTTAGTCCAGCTGTTTTTGATATGATGTTTCATTGCTAGGTTCTTTTTCTCAGTAAAGTAATGTATTTTTCATGAATCTATTGTTTCATTTAGCTGTGATGACACGACACGAGGGTATATAATGCTAATAAAACGTTTTAAAAATATGAATTTTTTCAGTCAGGATCAATTTTTTTTCGTACCTTCATCAAAAGTGTCATGAGTACTATTATCTGTTTTCCTTTTCTGGAGCGGTCCCCGAACACCCATTATAGTCGTCTTTCAGAAAATGCAATGAACACACTTTCATGTGAGGATTTATGTCACAGCCAATATTCATAGCGTTCTTCCATGCTGTGAATTGGTCCTCTTATTCCATTTGACCAAAATATTTTTTTATATAAATACAATGCGCATTTTTTAGGAAACCTATAAAACGTTAAGTTTAGTAAGTTTTTTCTAAAACTACTTTCACTTCCATATACACAACACGTTTTACTTTTGTTTTAAATCTGGCGGGGTTTAAATATTCCTAATACTTCCGTCATTTTTCTAGTACTAATGACACTAATAATAAGTCGTTTCGATGACCGATGCACCCCAGTATAAGTTCCAAAGTTGAACACCAGATTTCTCACAAATTTTATCAGATCCCAATGGTTAAATATTAATTACGTAGTTTTAATATATATACCTACCGATCGAATTAACTAAACACCGAGACGTCATAACGCCACCTTTAAACTGTTATATATGTTTCTTAGGAACATATAAGCGGTTGACAACAAATAATATAGAAGTTCAGTTATTAATGCTAATATTTATAACAATGAAAATTTACATACATGTCAACAACATTTGAAATGTAAAAAAAAATCTTTACCAAAATAATGAACAACAACAAAATTAACTAAAACTGTATAACAATCTTTCAAATCTTTAAAGTAACAACTATAAATCAAAAATCTATGACAGGTTAACTGACATGACAAGGCGAATGCGCGGTAGCCACCAAGTGGATGGGAGAGGTACCGCATGTCAGGCAAAGCGTTAATTCGATCGGGTTGTATATCTACTTTTAATTGGTGATTTAATCAAAATGTTACTTTGGCAGATGATTTGATTAGATTAAACACCAAGAGGGATTTGGTATCGCTTTAAAATTAGTATAAATATAATTATATGTTTAGATCGTCACCGCAGCGTCGCGCAGGGCCAGCACCGCAGCGGCAGACTTCAGCCAGCGCGGGTTTCGCTCAGAGCAACCCGTTCATGGCGCCCATGCACCACGAATTCGTCATCCCCCAGAGACCCACTCGCCGACCCTCTACAGACCGCAGCTAGATCCATATTAGAAAACGCATAGCTCATACATATTTATTTAAAAAACAACTTTTGTCTTTCGATGAGACTGAAACAAATTATTTAGAGATCTGTACGAAAATATACAGAATTCAATCTTATTGGTATGTTGGGTAAACATTCGACATTTTTGTAATTTGTTTAAGATAACGCTATTTAAAAAAAAGCACCAAAGTTCAATATCGTCATTAATCTAACGACACAATAATAACAATAATATATAAATAATTTAATATCTATAAATCTAAAAAGGAAAAAATCCAAATAGTTAAAGAGTTTTGGTGTTTTTTTTAAATAATATATCAAAAATAATTCAGTATTTTTAAACTGTAGTATATTTGTTGTTAACTGTAGGTAACTTTTTATATAGTATGCCGGAAATTTAATTTTAAGTGAGTGATATGACTGTCTACCTGTCTTACGTTAAATTAATTATACTCTTATGTGTACATGCTTACGGGTCCGTATTTTTTAAAAAACCGTTAACACCACAAGAGGCAGCAATACGTAGTTCCTATCCAAGAGTATTTTTGTAATCACGGCAATATTTTAACAATAAATTGATATATCAGGCTTCAGAATCACCGGGTTTTTGTTGCCCTAGTTTTAAAATATACCATTAAAATCATACTTACATTATAGTTTGTCAAATATTACAAAAGAATATTATATTTTCATAGAGAATTATAGTTATACAATATCTAATTTAATACTTAATAATAAATTAATATAAATATATCCACAGTAAAACCTTTAACAATTAGCCTTAAAATATTACATTTTCAAATACAATAATTATTATCTGCATTTGCGTTATATAATGTTTAATGTTATAATCATGCCCTGAATAAAACCATGCCATGAGTTCGCACTGAAAACAGGCATTTGAAATTGTCCTGATAAGTACCTTATTATATAATATTATTAAAAGCAAAAAAATCGTTTTATTTCCTAAAAAAATCTTATGTCATAATTTTTATATTTTTCTTTTTACTTTAAATCTGAGTTTCTTATAACATATTTTTTATTTGTTTGCCCGTCTGTTAGTTTGTTCTAAAAGTTTGAAACGTTTAGACCGACTGAGATTGGTAAGTTGCTGGTATAGCCTGTAATATAAGCTACCTTTTTCATATAATATAATTTACGTATCATTCCGCATCCTACATACATCAAATCGACGCGGTCCTTTATAGATATTGCTTAGAAATTTCCACCATAATCTAATTTTAAGATTGCCTGGTACTTCGAGTAGTAATGTTATTATATCTATACATACATATACATAATAATAAATAAATAGAATTGATTTATATATTATTATAAAAACGAAATAACAGCTCTTTTTAAATATCTATGAAAGTATATACGATATTTTATCGGTATCTTGGGGTTTTAATATAATAAATATATTATTAATGTATATTTCTCAACCACTATTTATTATTTAATCTTTTAAGTTTAGTAGTTTTCATTATTAATGAACAGGACAACCCATTTCATGTCAATTTCTATACATATATTAATTATAATGCAGTATCATCACTGATAACGCTTTAAGTATTTGGGAACAGTCTGTTCAAGAACTATATGGATACTAAAGGATATAAAGAAAAACGGCTAATTTTATATTTTAATTATATATTATCACAGATAAATTTTGTGTTTCTAAATAACAAACTGTTCCTCGAACGAAAAACTAACATACTTATTTCAGTTTCCAACGATAACCTATGTATATACACATAACTCATATATAAAACAATAATGTTGAATACAATATTTCATTTCTACATAGTTTCCATACACAATTATACTCTACTCCTAAGAGCAAAGACACAGTAGTTAAAGTGTACAGTACACCTTTGGCTCTAACAAGAAACGATGGAGTGTAGATGTAGGAACAACGTCTTTTAAAAACATTATCGCTAGAACTGGATAAATTAAGGCGGCTGCAGCAACACCCGGTTATATTTCAAAGAAAGTGTCAAAAGAGTAGAATCGTGAAGGAAACTACATGGCACACCCTTTAAACCAGTCATGAAATAGGAGACGAGATACAATCAATTTCTATTTTATCTCCAACATTACATTATTAAACAATAAAAACTATCTGTTAACTCCTCTATATCCGCTAACCTCAGCGCGCTTTCATATGCTTGCATCAACTACATTCTTGATTCTTGCATTACACTGGACACTTTTTCACAATGTCCTCTCATGATATCGTTCTCCTTACCTCTACACTCCGTAGCAAAACTACAGACGTAGTGTCTAGATAGATAATATAGGAAGGAGTCGCTTAAAAGGATTGTTTAACATCTAGCCACAAACTAATTTCAAAAAAAACGTAAAGGACTGCACAAATCGTAACCTTAAAGTTATGTAAGTAAAAACACAAATGACAATAAAAAATTAAACAACAGTCTTTTATTTACATCAGTCGAAGTAGAAATATGTAGGTACTTAAGTAAACTTATTTGCAATGCAATTTTCAGCAGAATTGTACAATAAAGGGTTTAAATGGATTTCTTGCTTTCCTATCTGAAATATAAAAATATTTTTTTATTATATTTTTATTTGGGGATAGATATGGGTTCATAATATTTAAAGTTATTTTGCTTGTACATATACCTTATCAGAAACTCAGAAAAATGGATCAAGTAGGTACGTAACCGACTTGGAGTTTGGAAAGGCCCATGATAGCATACTGTGGAAAGCTTTAGATAAGGCCTATGCTGGGAGACGACGTAATGCACCTACAATTCGCGAAATCGGAGTCAAATAATTGAATTTTATAATGAAGAGATATGTAGTCCTTAAAATAATAAAATCTTATTACATACTAATAAATATAGATAACTGTTTCCAGAAATGTTCATTTTTGTGTATGTTATTGTCAAATTGCTGCGATATAACGACTCGGATAGAATTTCAAAATTCCTCTCGCATTTTCAATGTGCGAAAATAACCAAACGTATAAATTACAGAAATTAATAATAGCTGTACGATAGGAACCGGACCCGCGAACCTTTGATGTAATAATCTGTAAAGATTTAACCAGCGAACCCCATAAAAGTATTGTAATAAGTAGATTGTTCTAGATCGTACAATTACAATGACCGACAGAACTTTGAGCAATTTTAAACTTAAATGATCAATTAAAATACTTACATACAAACTTTTAGTTAAATTACTTATACTGTATAATCTTCCTTAGAAATATGTATCACTAAAATGTTTCATTATCCAGCGACGAACCGGTATAGTCTTCCAATTCCATTAGTAACTTTAATCTCTATAAAGAAGAAAAGACTTTGAAATCAAATTGACTTGTCAATGCCAGATTATTTAATTAATGAAATTTCAGGATCGAACATTTTGGAGAAATCGCCTAGGCACCTCATTATGAAATAATTTTTATTAGTGTTATACAGAATACATTTTATCTACAAACAAAAACCACTACCATATGCAAAATAAATTTCAAAGTCACGCTGAATGATGATAACAACTTTGTGATAGAAAAGTTACCTAACCAAAACGATCTTGATCAGCTTTGGGCTACAATGTACTTATCTTACTTAGATAATATTATAAAATATAACCTTAGTTAAAGAATAGCCAATTTCGTGGGTGTGGGGTAGTACGGCTGTGACAATAAGTAAATGACGACATTTGCTGATGGGCACTTACTTTAGCATCCCCATGTGTATTTTCCATATCAAGTGACTTCCTTTTCACCTTTAACATATCCATTAATTCGACTTTAGGTATTAAGCCCCGTTTCGTCATAGTCTGAAATCGACATTGTTGATTTTTAGAATTACGTCAAGTGGACCCTTCAATTTTCCACTTGATTATCAAATTCAAATATAAGTATTTTTTCTAGAAACTGGTTACTATGAAGAAAAAAATCCTAAACCGGTTTTTAAAACTTTTTTTTTATAAAATTTAAAGATTTATAGCTCAATGCTAGTAGTTTAATTAAATATGAATGAGATATTTTTTTTATTAACTTATAACTTAACTAATGACCATTTAAAAGACTTCTCCTTCAAAAAATATTTTATAACGTTTTTTCTCAGTAACATACATCGAACATTGATTGACAGCGCGTCATACTGGCAGCGCTCAACGCCTGTCATAAATAAATAATTATTATTTAATCTGATCGTGAGCAGTCCGATGTTTTTTTGCGGATTTCACTACTTAAATGTTCAATGTAAAAAAAAATCTAAGGAAAAAACAATTTTTTTGGAATATTCAATTGTTAACTTAAAAGTTAATGAACAATATAAAAATTTGATTTCATTAATATTTTATTAAAATACTAGTATTGAGCTATACATTTTTATTAGTATACCTCTAATAGCTTTTTAGTTATTGATTTGTTAACTAAAATACTTATTTTATTTTTAAATGAAATTATTGTTAAAATAAAATTTTTTAAAAACGAGTTTAGGGGTTCTTTCTTCACAGTAACTAGTTAATAAAAAATACTTATATTTGAATTTGATGATCAAGTGGAAAATGAGGGGCCTACTTGACTTGATGTTGCTAAGATAGAAGTAATAACCGTATAGATTTTCGTAAAATAAATTAATTATACTTACTAAATCAGGTCGTAAATCATTTGCAAGTAATATTTTCGTTGCTTTGAGATCGTTAACATTTTCAACTATCTCCCATTCCATTTCAAGTACTTTTGGTACATAGACTTTTCTTGAAAATACTCTGAAAAATTTATGAGATGTTAGTGGCTTGTCGTTTTATTTGAAATCACAAATTAATGTAAACTTACAGGTTTATCTTACTGAAAGCTTCTTCTTTGGGATAAAAGTTTGTGTATTTAAAGCCAGGAAATTCAAAACTAATATGATTATTCGAATTACGCTTTGCTGGAATCCACCCAAGGTTTTTAACGTTTTTAGATTGTATCCATACATCTTTAACTGGATCTGGTTTATCGAGTTCGTCATCTGATATAACATAAACATCTTCTTTAGGAAGTTTACAAACACGAGAGGTAGCGAGAAAATCTTCAATATCTTTCTCAATTAATTCGCATTTTATGTCAATGACAGTTTTCTGTTCCAATGATTTTTTGTTGATTTCTTCCGGTTTTAATATACACATGCCTGGCCTATTAATTGTATAAGGTATAACTTTCTCAATTTGAGTATGTTCTATTATCTTGTTTTGTGGAATATTCTCCGGAATTGGTTCGATAGATTTGGCGGTCTTTTTTTTTAGTTCATTTTTTCCTAATGCTTCTATAAAAGTATTTTTTGGGTTTTTATTAGAGGAATTAGAGAATTTAGAAAATAGCGATTTTATTTCTTTTGATTGAAGCTGATAAAATCCATTAGATTTGCGAATTTTAATTGGTTTAACTGTTTTGGACACACGTGGCTCCTTTTTAGGTGTTTCTGGCATGCTCACATTTACTGCGCCAAGGTTGTTAAATTGACAATTATTAGCTTCCTTTGAGCGTGAAATTTCTGTTTCCAATGGTATCATTTTCTCACATAATGTGGCTGAAGGAAGAAACGTCAAAGGTTGGTCTATTATTTTCACATTATCGTCTTTATTTACTACTATCCACATACCTATAGTGTGTTTTGTATTATCTCCTGATAAAATTGACTTGACAGTATCTATACCAAGCGGTTCGTCTTGTTCATATGGTCCCACGAAAACGTTTAATTTTTTTTTATTAGGTACGGCATAAATACCAAATTGTGTCTTATTCTGGCCCTTAGAACATTTTTGTGAAGATAACCTAACCGTTTTACTAGAAACACGTGAGACATTTATAGCTTTCACGATACTATCATACTTGACAAAGAAACCCTTTGCATAAAAATGTATTTCATTGAAATCATTTTCAATGAACATAACAAACCATTTCGATAAATCACTTATTTTTTCACTTATATCGGACTTATCTTGTTGAATCTTTTCTGGAATGTTTTCTATGTCTATATGTACATTTTCTGATACATTGTCACCTTGAGGTTCTTTATTTGAAGATGTGCTATCATCACTAATACATTCCTTATCAAAGGGCGACGATTTATTGTCACGATCAAAAGTGTAAATATTACCACCTCCTTTTACTTCATTAACTTTAGTTACCGTACCAACCACTTCCCAGCAATAAGATAAACCGCGTAATATACAGAAGTTATCTTTCAAATCAGTTGCATTAAAGAGAAGATTTTTTATAGTTGCTGAATATTCTTGGTCTTCATGTAAAATTAAATCTTTAATATTTATACATTTCTTTAATTTAGGATGATCAACATTTACAGCCATAAATATGCGATACGGTCTTTCCGGTGTCACTAAAAACAAATTTTTTCTTTCACGATATCTACTAAGTATAAATTCCCATGAATAAAATGCTAATTTAGAATCACTCGGAGGTTCTAATGATGATATTATCATACCACGATCCTTACATTCTTTGTATTGTTTATAACTTGCTTCTAACCATGCGACTAATTTACGCTTAATGTTTAGTCGTTTTGGATTATCCTTTGGTGATATCACTATGTTTGTTGGATAGTATTTTTCATCACTACTATTCATTAAGCAAGTCATTTTCTTTTGTAAAGTATCATCATTCTTCTCCATTTCAATTATTTTTTTGTTTGTTTTCAAATAATAATCATCGGTATATTTTCTTCCTTTAAAAGGCTTTACTCGTACGCATTTGTTTCTTTTACTCTCACATTTTTGATTTTCTGTAGTTATTGGCAGCTGTATATTTTCTTGTTCTGTTGTAACAGAGACATCGACTTGTTTATGTGAACGTAGCCTTAATTTACTTTTAAATGGATCCTTTAAAATTTCATCGGATACCAACTCAACCGAGGTGTCCAGGAGTTTTTCTGGTACATCATTTTCTTCCAAACATTTTGGTAACGCTCTTTCGGTAAATTTACATTTACAAAAGCATTTGTACAAATTGTGCACCATACACCAAGGCTCAACATTATCTAAGTGCAGCTTAGGAGTAATTACATATAATATTTTTTTAGTTTTCGTTTCGGTTTTGAGGCACATGTTGCTATAAAAATCTGCATATTTCTTAGATGATTTCCAATCCCTTTTCTGCGACTTCAATAAAATACTTTTTTCTCCAGAAAGGACTACAGTTTGACGAAACTTTTGTTCCTCTTTTGCTAGACCTGCATTCAATTTCTTATTTAAGTGATCTAATCCGGATAAATAAAAAGTACTATCAGGGGAATCGGTAGACCATTGCCCGATATTAAAGCATTTACATTCAAACATACATTCAACCCGGCCGCAATGTGTTTTTAAGATATAAGAACATTCTAAAGAACCACATATACAGCCCAAAGAACAATGATCTCTTTTACATTTGGTGTTATAGGAATCTGTACTCGATAGTTTTATAACTCTTACATCTAAACGATCTAGTTCTCCAAATTTTTTTTTACACTTCTCTTTTAATGTAACATTAGTCTTTTTAAATCTGTCATTACGAGACAATTCTTTTGCATCATTGTCGTCTTCATTACATTGGTTATCTAGTTCCAATTTTATTTCCACATAGTCCAAGATTTTATTCACAACCACATTTACTTCATTGATGGTAGTTAAATCAGGCTCCTTATTAAAAAATCGCGTTTTGCCAATTTCCCTTGGATTAGGGTCACAGTGATGAGCAGCGTTTCGCATTAAAATTCGATTTTGGTTACATTTATACAGTAAATCAAAGGATACACAAGTATCTTTTTTTGCCTGAATGGGACAACCACTTTTATTTACACCTAGTACAGACAGCGAAAAGTCTGCCCATTTTTTTGTTAACTTTCCGTTGGGATCTCGCATAAAGTTTTCTGTTAAGAAATTAGTCATTGTCTGTCCTAATGTTACTCCATAGACAGGTTGGATGTCTAAACCCGGTTTTGGTAAGCTTACTATAGTGGAATAACCGTATTGAAATTTTTGATAAGAACAATCTAATTGTTTCTTCTTAGAAAGTGGCCCCGACTTAAATTTTACATTCAAAGAACTGTTAAGCATTTTCTTTCTATGATGAATTCTTGTGGATTTTACTATAGATGTATTTTTGCTTCTAATATTATCAAGTCCAATATCAAAATTGCAGATGAATTTATTTTTACCGCCTTTACTTCCATTTATTCTGATGGATTTTCGATTCCAAAGAACAAATTGTGCAGAATGTGCATGACCTTCAGGATTTAAATTCGTTATCATTTGCCACACATCTTTAGAAATTGGAGTTTCGCTACGAAAAATATTCTTCGCCATTTTGCTTGTCGCCTCTTCTCTAGATGAACCAACTCTAATTTTTCGCAATAAAGCATTTCGGTGTTTCTCTAATTCTAAATACAATTCACTAAAAACATCCTTTTCAAAAATCTCTCTGACATTTCGAACAGTTTTAACTTTTAATTTACTTTTTTTCTTTGGCACATAATATTTGTCAGTTTTAGGTACAAAGTCACAAGCACATGTATTTACGATGTTGACAGGCAGCGGTTTAGCAGGAACTATTCGCAATAGGTCATACAAATTATTATTTAATTTATTGTTTACCCTTATTATATCCGACGTGAAAACATTAGTGTTGTCCTTCATTATTGAAATCTATAACAAATTCACAAACGTTTATTGAAATGATACGCGGGAATATGATTTGAGATTAAATGTTACATTAGAATAACAAAATAAAATATAGCTAAAAACGTGAAACCAACAAACACAGGCGGTAATTAACGAATATTTCTACAATTTCTATCAGTATTTCGAGGTTTCAAGTAGCAATTTCTGCTGGAGTTAGACCAAAGTTAAGTCACGTATTGAAAGAAATAGAAAACCTTAATTTTACATATCTATAAAACCAATGTAAATATTTTAAAACATAAATAACATCAAACCTCTCTTCCGTAAGGATAGGTAGAGACAATAAAATGGAATGTAGTTTGTCAGAACTGTAGCAGCTGGAATGCCATCTACTAAAATTCTGACATACTCCTTTCGTTTCTTCTATTTGTAATAATGCTTGATGACATGAAGCTGATGAGCGTGCACAAAAGTACAATAATATCCTATTCAATAGTTGTATTAATTAGTTTATTTGTAAGGCTTACATATGTACAGGTGAGTCTTGCCCCTCAAGACTCACTGTCTTGTAAAAACACTCGATAGCGTCAGCAAAATAAGAAGAAGTACGACCGATACTATCATTTTTAGAGACTTTGCAGTCAATCTCCCCTGAAGAATGAAAAAAGAGGCATAAAGATTGATTGACGAATTATTTATCATGAATACAGGAAACGATAGTGATGCAGACGAGACGTTAGATTAGAAACAAATTCTGCACCTGATTAAAAATAAGTTAGAAGTATTTCAGTTTTATACAAAGTGGCAAAAATTCAATTACGTAAATTTATCTGCTGTACTTTTTTGCCAACGCATTTTTGAAGGAGTTTATGGAACAAGGTTCTAGTACGTTAGCAATTGGTGTGTCTAAATGATATATACCACGAATGTATCTGTCAATATCATGGCTAGCACTTACAAGTAAGAGATTTCATCGGCGGATTTGGTGTCATAGTACTTCGAGGTTCGTCATATACGATGTCTTAAAAAATGGAGAGTATTTTTAGCATAGTATCCTTAAATATTCGAAATTACATGTATATTTAAAAACACGCTTGTCGATTTATAAAACGCGCGTCCATCAAAAAATCAATAGATCAGAATTACATAGGTAACATAATCGGGTGATATCTCAATAGTCACTACACTCTCTTAATTTTTAATGATACTAAATGATTACTTCGAACATCCTACACACACTTTCAAAAAGTCTCTATAAATCTTGTTAATTTCATGTTGCCAACAACGAGAAATAGAATGATATATATTTGGCAAATACCTAAACGGCTTCCACTTTTTAACATCTATCAAATCGAACCAGCGATCGTCTGTGGCATTCTTTCGGCCTAATAGGGTATCACTCTACCTCGTCCAATTGGCGGGAGATGTGGCTGAGGTAAGACTTTATTGTTTCGCCTCTGTCAAATAACTTTGAAAGGTACGTTAAAATATATTGCTTATTTTTTAACACTACGTTAAATATTTAAACATTTGACGTAGACATTTCCATATGTGGTTTTTGCAAGTACAATAATTAATTTCATACATTTGCCAAAGTTATTTGATCTCTTATTATATGAAGTGAACATGTTGAAATGTAATTCTTCCAATGTAAATAAGTTTTATTTTACCATTAAGGAAATTTATTTGTTATCGAAGCCGCGATTATGGAATCGTCCTCATTTATTAATCCATCTATACCGCAATAATAAAGCTAAAGACTAGTTTGTTTGGTTGAACGTGCTAATATCGGAATAATAATTAGAATAGAAGAATTCTTTCTGTGTTAGATAGCCTATTTATAGAGGAAGGTTATAGGTTATAAATCATCACACTATGATAAATAGGCGGAGCGTCCATGGTAAATGTATTAAAATCCGTAAAAAAATATTTCTTGTGAAAACATTCGTTTCGTGTGCTATCTAAATAGTTAAAGTTACGCTACAATCACAGAATTATTCGTCTTAAATAGTTCTAAAAAATCCGTGGTAGCGTGTATCTATCTTTTAAGGTTAGCGTACTGTAACCTTTTTAATAGATTTCTTGTCTGACGCTGGCAAAGTTGCGCGGTTCAGCTAGTACTCTGTATATATAATTACTTTCGTATTAGTAGTTACCTATTTCATTCCGGAAAGAAATCCTTTAATAAAAGTATCCGATTATTATTAACACGTAACAAAACAAAATGGCTGAGATGACATAAACTTGATTTGTTGTTACTTACTAGAAATCCCGGTTCATCGTGTTTGAATGTTTAGTAATACATGCTTTTGTTGATATATAAACCATTAAATATATTAACGACTTCAATTTTTAAATTATTTTATAGTAATACTTATTTTCCATTAAAATACTCGTTTAGCAAAACAATATTAGATAATTTGACAGATGCACTTGTCACTGTCAAAAAGTCCACGCCTATGACTAAGGTACTTACTTATACTTTTATAAATTATACCTCTTCAATAAAATAGGTAAAGAAAAAAATCTCGAAATGGAAATATGTTTAAATAATAAATTAACGACCAGGATGATTTTTAGATAGTAGAATGTAATTTATTTTCAAATTGAGATATTAACATATTGACTACATTAATTTCAAAGTATTAATTTGTATAAACATACAACTACTTACTAACAGTGAATATGGACTAAATAAACCATCAAGCATTATTTCATTCAATTATACCTTTATAGAGAAATAACTGTTCCACATTTTATCTACCTGTTTGAAATTATTTATATAGTTTATACTCAATGTGTCCTAAAGCAAAATTCTGGATTCATACCTGGTGTGGTAGGTAATATTTCGAATTTGTAGTTAATCCCACATGCATTTAATAATTATTTACATTTTGCGTCATGGGATCACGTGGCCAATAGTTGCACTGCACAAACAAAATGGCGGACAACATCTTTGCACACGTTAATAGCTCAAAACTTAATCTTCATCAATCCTTTGTTTATCTTGAGTTTAATAGTTTTATCAGTAAATATCACCAAATTGTTAATTAGTAATTTAAATGTTGTTTATATTTATGGATTAGGTACGTCGACTTATTATTTAAAAGTTGTCTACTTTGAACCTCCACAAACACAGTTTCATGTTTGTGCTAACAGATTATAAATAAATTTAAACTAATCTGTCACATGTATGCAGATGATAAATAAATTATGGATGTGTCATTGATTTGTAAATACTACCTATTACATTATTCTCAAAGTTTTTTATCGTTGTTTCTGTAATATAAGGTTGCACTTATCCTTCACATTAAACATTTCTAGTCTCTACCTCGGGCAATAACTAATGACAGATGACCCAAGTGTTAATTTTCTATATTTTCATATAACTTTTATAGATTTGTATTAATCAAAATCATTATATATTCCTATCATAAGTGTATGCCTAATTAATGATGAATTTAATGTTATTTTAAATAAAATATTATACAAGCCAAGAAAATAAACTGGAAACATTTCTATATCAATATTAATAAAAATATTTTTTTTGAGAAAGTATTTTTTATAAATTAATTTGTATCAAATAATAATTATAGTTGTCAAGATAATAAGTATTGATGTTTAACTTTAGTATTGATGTCTAAGTACAAAAACTACGATATAGCCGTCTATCGTTATTAACCCAGATAAGCCTGAAACTAAAATTTTCTGAAAATTTTGAAAAAAGGTACATTATTTAGTTTATTAGATCTT
>JAOSYY010024445.1:0-39533 GCA_025727935.1 Hebomoia glaucippe
AAACGGGAAGGTGGCTTGGTCAATACTATATATTGCTGTTCAGTAATATATATATATATACAGATCTGCAACTTTTTGATCATAAAGGACTTTGAAGTTTTAAAATTATATTTAAAAAAAGATTAGCAAAATTTTCACAAGATAAAGGGAACGCTAGCTAAATAAATTACAGTAAATACTGACTCTCTAGCGGGAAATAACGTTAGTTAAGTATAATTTTTAATTTATCAGACATTAATTAAAACACAAAAGACACAGACTTGCCCTTCTATAGGGACTCTGGTGACAAACCAGATAAGCTCTCAGAGTACTAGGACGAAATACCCACTAAAATCTCCCCGGCTTCTAAACATTTCCACCGTATCCAGGGCAACGAGATCGCGGTTGCAAAACTACTGTGGCCCCAATGGCTTGTTGCTATCCGTCAGGCTACGGGAGAGTGAGTGTATGAGCATATCTTCTCCTACCGTGCCGGGGTCGACGGCGCTGACTGGGGTCAGTGGAATTGACCTCTCGAAGAGTTCCCGCGGCCTCCTTCCTGGGTATCGCCTCCTCGCAGGAGGATGCTACAGCCTTTAAGTTTACTCATGAGCAGGCCGGGTGGATACCATTAGTAATAACAAGGCATGCAACATACCAAATATATGGCGTTTTAATCCATGAAATAGGTTTATTGTAATGTCCAATACTTGCGTGAATAAAAGACATTAATTTACGTAACTCCCTAACAACAGTTTATACGAGTTGTGACATCTCTAATGTCCATTAAAATTTCATATAGACACCCATTTTTAGTGTTAATTCAAGTGTTTAAAATTAATAGTCTTAACACATACCACTACTGCATTGCCTAATCTGTTCAATAATGATTTTTGACCAGAATTCTACCTCCCATAATTACGCTTGTACGATAGAAATAATAAATTTATAGTTTAATTTTCAGCTAGGAAGTGAATTCCAACTTAAATTCAAATTTGACACCAAAACGTCAATATAATATATTGTAATAAATTGCTATAATTGTAATAAATTACTTTTCTTCTTTTTATGTGACATTTCAAAATTAAAGACCTTTCAAAAGTAAAATACGCAATGCCTACTTTTATACTAGATGACCTTCAGTTGTGCTTCCCGTTCCGTTTTAGATACGAGATGAAATAAACCTGTGTCAATTATACACGTCTTCATAATTTTTTTTTTAATCTTACGTACAGCCATAGAATGAAAAATGTATGTGATGTGTAAAATAATTCAGATAGATACTTTGTTACATTTTGAAGTGTTAATTACAAAACCGTGTTTCGTAATCGATCGACTCTAAAATTGACTCAAACTTGACACGGTGTTGTGAATATGTGGATCAAAATCAGCAAAATCAGCAAATTACAAATTTTAGTGTTATGATGGTTAGAAGACTTATAACTAGATAATTAACTGAGATTATATGAATATTTTTGTGTAATCATTTGCTATTTACGCCGAGAATTAGGTCTCTACAAAAGATTGTTCTTAAGCTTATGTTACGTTAAACAGACATTGTGTAATTGATTTTGTAAATTTTGATCACAGTAATAAACCATAACTACAATCTTAACACGAGTATGAAGTAAAAACTTGCTTATGTGATTTATAAAACAATATATTATTCTTAGTTACGATGAAAATAATGTGATTTCAGTCCCGTTTTATGTTAACACAATCGATTTAGCCGTTTTGAGGATTAGAAGATACAAACAAAAATCTTATTAAAAAATTTACTATTACAAGTGCACTATTTTATTTACCAGGTTCTCATCATAGGCATATGACATTATTAATTATTCAATGATATGCAGTCGACCTAAATATTCTTATTTCAACCACCCGAAAATTACTACAGTCAGTCAAAATTTGCTTAACAATATTTACCATTTTCATCTATAAACACGCGACCGATACGTGCGAAATTAGGTAGTTCATAATCACGTGCAAACATTTTTATACAATTTTGTTTTTAAGGTCAGAGTAAATTGCTAATGAATTAAAGATAATCAGATGCACATTAGTAATTACTCGTGTAATTACACGACAATATTTATAAACAGAAAATTAGATCAAGGATTCATTAATAAATAATAAAACAGTTTACTAGTTGAGTAGAATAATAGCAGGTAAACAATTTAAGGAGACTAAAATATAGAATAGTAAAATATAGAAATAACATATGGATAAAATTGTTTGTAATATTTAAATAAGTATTTTCTGAATCCATATGAAAAATGTAATGTAGAAACACTATTTATAAGTCTGTTACGCGTAATTTCTTAAAGCTGGACCGATTTTGGCAAAACTGTCACTAGTAGTTAATTATAAAGGCATAACTCGGACTACTATAGTTAAGAATAACATTTAAGGGCAAAATCAAAAAATTCTAAACATTCAGCTGCACTAACAATTGTTTGAATTTGAGCGGTTTCTTTTCACAATAAAAATAATTTAATATTTCACACAAAATTAACGCGGCTGAAATCGCGAAACACAACTAAACTATAATGTTTATGTGCTCAATCACGCAAACACGGTATTAGATAAAATTAGTCACACATATTAGATGTTTAGTTAAGAAATGGGTTAATTAATACATTAATGTAATTCTGAATATATAAATTTTAGATGCCACGTGTGGGGAATAGTTGCTTGGCTAATTCATTAGTTTTCAAACATGTTTTCTATTTAAAGGCAATCTTTATTTCAATTTTTTAATATCGTTACGATATTATTCTCTTTGTGTGAAAGAAGATACACCTTTGGGTGCGTTTATAAAAAATGTATTTAAAATTCCGAGTCAGACTTACTATTTATATGCTTAAGACGCGTGAAATGGCCCTCATTTATGAAAAATAAACTCAACTATGAATAAAATAATTTCTATTTTTAATTACTGACCTCCATAACGGTCGTTAATTAATAAGTTGAATTATAATACATTATCTTAATTTAATTTGTTAGTGCAGTGTAAGATACATTAAATAAGAAATTTAAAATTCTAAATGTTAAACTGTAGTCCTCAGACGAATGATTAAAGAAGAAATAAAAAAACCAAGCCTATTTTAACTTTTAAAACGTTTTATTTATTTAATTTGTATTCTGATTCAAAATTACGTATGTAAAACAAAGAACTTCTTACAATTTATATTTTCTTAATGGTGATCAAGATAAAAATAGTGTTTCAAAGTTTTTTTGTATTTTTATTTTTAGCACTATAAATAATATCGATGTCCCAGATTTTTAAGAAGTATAATTGTCAGTGTTCGAATGAACTGTAAAAATTCAAAATATACGATTCAGATTTTTATTTACGGCCTTATGAATAAAATCTCTAAAAATCAGTCTATTGTTAATAAAATAATCATTTGTCTATTTGAAAGTTCATTGCATTAGGCTAAAATCCCGCTAAAGGACAGATTTAGCTGTTCTGAAAATATTTTTCGAACAATTGACCAGTGTTCTATTAGACTGTACCTAATGGTGGGTTGATATTTTTTATAAATATGGCCGGTCATTTTTTTTTAAAGCACAAGTAATTAAATCGATTTTACTAGCTCCGTATATACCTATTAAGTGTGACGATTATAATTTACATTGAATACAATACAATAACGATTAACCTTCAATAGTGAAATTAAAGTTCGCTGCTATAATAAATAATTTACACAAAAAAGATTACAAACGTTAATTATTTACATAAGTAATAAGATTTCATATTGCATTTCTCGTCATGGTACTGTTCCCAGGGCGTGATAAGATCAAATATCTGGGTGTTTTAACCGTTTGGTAATAATTTAATTACTGAACCCTTTAAACATTTAATGTCTTCTAAAATAAGGAAATGGCAATCTCAGGCAACGTACAAAAATGTATATATTCCACTGTTCGGTGAAAATTTTATATATCACGTGTATATATTACAGCTGTAAACATTTTAATCGTATATCCGTTTATTACTGAGCATCAAACGGATATGGCTATATATCTCGTATCTAATATCGAAATTCTGTCTGGGTCACGAACCATCGTTTATTGATGACCGTGAAGGGCAGAAACGTACGTTTCAGCTTACATTATGAATACAAAAAATCACGCTTTTTTCCCGCAGAGATGAAGGCTTTGTACTTCCTAGGTCACTGTAAAACTCCTTTCGCTTCTTCTAGTCATCCTTTCACTCTTGGTATGGCCTTTTCTTAAGATGGCTCCAATTCATCTAGGTCGACCAGCCCTGATAACATTTTGTTCGCAATTCGTATCTGTTTTGTCACCTCACTTTACTTCATTCTTTCTACGAACCTAAATCTTTCCCCATCTGTTTCTAATCTTTATCAATTCTTCATTTATCAATATTCTTTCGCATCACATGTCTCGCGTAACTTCAACTCACAATCTAAGTTCAAACTGCAGCAAAGGTATTCTATTATCAAACGCTTTTATGTTGATTTTATTCTTCATGTGTCAAAATAACTTTCTTTACCCATACATTAGCGGCGGAATAAGTACTCTTATACTCTATTTAATGCAACTCGTACTGTCTTAGATAGTTTCTGGCTGTCCAAAAATGAGTGCTACGCCAAATTTACTCACGTTCATCATATATTCATCGTCATATTTTTCATATCGCATGAAAACACGATCGTCGTCACTATTTCCTCACTTCATCAATTATAGCTAGGTTTTACCCGCGGATTCGATCGCGATCTCATCGATTTTGTCAACAACTTCTAATTGTTGGATTATATTGTTTCTGGATGGTGACTGAATGTATAGAGGCGATTTCTACAAATTCATTATATGTATATCGTATTGATATATGTATAACACCATTCAGTGAGTCTCACTTTCCACTATCGATGACAATTAGAAAAAAAAACAAGCCTACTCATGCACCAGATAAGTTGTATATTTTGTAATTCTTTCCTTTGTTAAATTTAATATACTTAAGATACAGTTAACAATCTACCAGAAGCAATAAGGAAAAAATATCTTAACCTTTGTGTGGTTTTTTACCATAATATCTCTATCAAAAAATCAAAATGACGTGTATTTCAATATAGTAGATATTATTGAGCTTCCGGAAAATATAACTAATGTAATAAATAAAATAAATAATGTTGTTTTACTAATCAATTTTAATTATTTCTAAAAGTATCGGGGCTCATATCAGGATACACGGCGAGCTGGTTGACGCTACGTATCATGTTATTCATTCACAATTATCATATCTAGATTTATTAAAATTAGAGAAATTTCTTAACTGTACATTTGAGTATTAAGTAGTGATTGTATATGAAAGCCGAAATGATAAAATTGATAGTGAATAATTAAAAATAATATGAAGGTTCTCGTTCTGTACCACACGTAGTGGCACGTATACGCTTCACGCCGAACTTGCTGTTAAATCACATGGGTATGCTTAGTGATTTATTTTTATTTAAATATGAGCGTATACGCACGACAAGGCCAAAACGCATAATAGTTTTAAAAGGAATTAACACAGAACGCGTTAATAGTTAATACTAGTGATATATGCAGTAATAAACGGATGTTCGGTAGAAATTAGGATTTTTGCTCACAACGTAAAAATGAAACTCAACAAAAGTTTTTCTAAGTTACAGTACCTGCTTTAATCGTACCAGGATTTTGGGGAAAAATAATTAATATCATTTAGCAACTTGTCTCCAGATTTTGTTTAGTTTAAGGAAACCTCTTATTGTATATTCAGATATCTTTAATTTCTTTTTATTGTTTTTTTTTTAAATACATATTACAATAATAATTATTTTGACCTAATTTTCAATTTCACCTATTCGTAATCATGACCTGACAAAAAATTCATACAATACTGTAATAAAGCTATGTCCACATTCATGAGTTTACTTAGTTTTATATACTATAATAATATCACAATACAAGCCAATATTTTACCTTTGTCTTTCGTTGCTTTATCTTGTGAAACTAATAAACTTTACAGTACAACGTTCGAACCTATGTTCGAAATTCAAAACTCACGCGAGTGTGGACATTCCTTATGAGTGTGGATATTCCTTAAGGAATCATCATAGAAAATCTCGAATAAATTAAGTTACTTTAATATGTTTGTACGGTTTAATCTCACAAACGAATGAACATTTATTTGAGACATATCTCTCTGAAAAATTTATCTAGGGAACATTCGCAATAAATAAAATTAACCATATTTTTAATCATATCCGTGTAAATTCGAAGCAGGCTGATGAAATAATGAATACTTAATATTTTTAAAATGAGTAAATGCATGTGATGAAATGCATAATAAATGTTCCTACTGCACATAATTATAATCTGTAGCAATGGCTTTTATCATTTGGTTTATAAATACAAACACTTTAAGTCTTATCTGCAGTCTTAATGGTGAAAATAATTTATTCATTAGCAGTCGCGCCAGAACTATCCGAATTATCCTCAGCTTTTCTCTTACTACCCGCATGTTTACTTTTCCGCACTGGCCTGTATTTCTCCCATTTTTTATGATTCAACGTATCAAAATCGTCGCAAAATAGAGCAATGTCCTTTAAATAAGTAATTAAAAGTAATAATTCCTTATCCTTATCTCTATTTAAATGC
The DNA here is from genome assembly GCA_025727935.1 of Hebomoia glaucippe. Lineage (NCBI taxonomy): Eukaryota > Metazoa > Arthropoda > Insecta > Lepidoptera > Pieridae > Hebomoia > Hebomoia glaucippe. The sequence continues at coordinate 6,634 of JAOSYY010024445.1, forward strand.
GCTTGGCGAAATGCACGTATTTTGAGACCACTTTTTGGGTTCATAATAAAGTTTCTGCGAATGTCATCTAACATGATTGTATTTTTTGAACTATATTGAGGATATTTGCCCCAGATCACACCAAGCGGCTTCACCTGTAAGAAAGTAAACACTAATTGAAGTGATATAAAAATTTATATGATTTTTGATATTCAACGTTAATTTAATTTTTATGTACATATGAACGAAAAATATAGATACAAAAATATACATTAATCGACAAAATTCGAATATTTCAAATATTCAGTAAGCTTCAAACTAATTTATGAACATTGTAGGTAACTTACATCAATAGTACCATATTTAGGAGTATGTACAGTGATCATTGCCAAGTAATCCAAATAGAACATGATTTTATACTCTGGATGCACAGATACGCCAAGTAACTTCATCTTTTCTTCTATCCATTTCATCCCAGTGGCTGACCAGATTACAATGTCATAGTCTTTGTATGCTGATGTTAAAAATTCATGAAGAAATGGGCGCATTAGTTCATATCCTAAAAATTTTAACACACATTAAATTGAGTTTTTAATTGTATTGTAGTTAGAAAAATAAACTTTAGATGAATTAGGTTTAATTGACAATACAATATATAATAATTATTTTGGAACTGTTTTGATGGAGCCAGAATTCAAGGGGTGTTTTTAAACTTTAAGCAAATACATGAAATTGAAATGGTTATATCAATAAATAATTTCTAAGACTACTAGTCTGATTTTAATGGAGATTTCATTTGCTAGATAGTTAATTTTTAAATATTGTATTATATAATTCAGTTTATAGGTTCAACAAAATGGCCTATCGTTTTGGTTACTGTAATAATTCAAACAAACCTGTCTCTGCTACAGATCTGTGATCGAACAGTGTGTAATCAATATCCAATACTAGAAGTTTCTTGTTGGGACGAGGGTCATTTAAAACTTTTATTTTATAGTCTTTCACTCTCTTGTTTATTTTAGCTAAGTAAATCTAAAAAATATATTGTTAGTGTGTGCATAAAGAAACAAACTAAATATATCACAACAAATGTATAGTGATTTCACAGAACAGAGCAAAGTCAAGAATCGTTAATAAACTATATCAAGACATAAATGGAAACAGTGTTAACACTCGAATGGCAAACTCTGTTCAGTGGAATTACAGCCTCACCCCTGGGGCTAAAATGGGAATATCATCAAAAATAGATTCAAATGTAGATGAAATAATATACCTCCTGATTTTCTACATCAATCTCTTCTTCCTCTATATCCAGATCATTAACTACATCATCACCAACATCGGGCTTTGACATGGCACCCTCAATAGCCTCTTCAAGCGACCCCATCATCATTATTTTAAGATTTGGCTTGAGATTCAATTCTGATAAAGTATAATTATCAGAGGCAACCTTTCCTGTGATAATAAAATATATACAACAGCTATTATTATTTAACACATATGTAAAAGAACTAATTCAGTACATATAACAGAATTGCAACTATTTATTATTAATACAAACTCAAATTGGCTTTTGAATTGAAGATCCTTATATTTTCCCTAATTATTTGAACAGACTACAATAAGAAAATAATAGTTTACTTATATTGCCAGCATTATTTTTTACACTAAAGGTCTTTGTAACGGAAAAATGTATTTCTAGTTAAAAAGTTATGTGAAGTATCTTTTCATGTTTATGAGTAAACTGACATATAATGTTGTTAACTTTTAAATAATTTAAAAATAAATAAATGTCATAATTAATTTATACATTTTAAAAGTTCATTGACATGCAGGAATAAGGTATTGTCGATCTGACAAAACACTTAAAATATTACCCCTCCCGTAATTTAAATCTTCCAAAATTTTTATTATAATATTAATTTGGTGATTAATGTTAATAAATTTTTAATGAAGTAGGTACCTTGTATTTTAACATTAAGAAGCTTTTGTCTTTCTGGCCGGACTCCCGTGGCATTTTCTATGGCGACTTTTAACATTGCCACTGAATCTGATCGTGCTAGTTCTGGTAGGTCATATTCCTTACCATTCCACTTAACACTCAGCTTTATAGGTTGATCAAAATCACTCATTGTCCCATATAATTTTATAAAACGCGTGACAATTTGACAATAACAATCTACCACATAAACATAAAACAAAACAACTGACGTTTTAATTTTTTATTTGTCATTTGTCATAGTGTCATATCATAAGCACAGGTTAACTATCAAAACATATATGAAATATAGTTATATCGCAAATAAAAACAATTTTCGCGTTTTAAACAATTCCAAATGACAGTAAATATTAAATTAATTAAAAAACTATTTCATCTTGACATCACAATAAAAGTAAACTAAAAACGAAATCACATAAACAACTTCGTATATTAATACGTAATAACAGCCTATTCTGTTCTATCCAAAGATTTACTTTTTGTTATTTCTACTAATATTTTATGCTGGTTTTTGTCAGTAGCCAACGTAGTCTATATTTATATGTACAGAACTTTTACTGCCATAAAATTAACTTTGAGAGAAACTGAACATGATTTCACACTCGTTAGCGGGTCCTATCATCTTTTATTAGTCCGACTGCAATAAACCAACCATTTTTCGTAATTAAAATCAATGAGTTGTCATGTAGTCTATTTATTTCTACGCCCAGGCCATCGACTACATGTTGAAGTAATAAGGCTACTTTTTAATTAGTAGGTATTTGAGGTTTGTGATGAATGTACAGACAGTCAAAATGCTTAAAAATATTCTAATACATTGTGTTATCGATTTAATAATAGATTTATTTCTTCAATGTCTGTAATGTACAGATTTCTTTGTATTTAATTATATTATTATATATATATACTGTCATTCTATTTATAAATTCCATTGGGATGTTATACTATCGTTCATAGATTGAAAGGTCATAAACTGCAGGGCGCGTTTCGCCTTCAATCTATGAATTTTTAAACATTCGAAATAGAAATAAGACCGGCAGCAGAACGTCGGTTAATAATAAATGATAAATTATGGGTAAGGACGTCAGGTTGGCACCGCTTCTAATAGATCTCCCATTTGTGTAGATGTCAACGGATGACAGAAATTACTTTCAAACATGTGAACTGTAGAATATAATTAGATGAAAATAATTATACGCTCAATGGCCCGTAATATACGCACGATAAGCATGCAATTACGATGTTGTGAGCAGTAAAGTAGCTAAATCGACATCTAAAGGTGTTTGGTCTACAAGTATTTTGGAAACTCATAGTTTATCGTCTATCCCTGTCAAAAGGTCTTATATATCTCTCTTAAAAACAGAAAACATCGAAAATTCCAAGAGTCGAATTCCCATCTTGTAATAGATTATTATTTAATTATGCTTATAATAGTCCCCATCAGTAGTTCGATTTCTTAATTTTTGCTGCCTATTAACATTAAACAGACGGCATAATTTAAAAAACTTAAAGAAATGATTTATAAAACTTTACATAAACTTTCTGTAAAATAAAAGGAAATAACATAAAGTTATATTTAATGATTGATTTTATTATATTACGAAACTTATTATTAATTATATACATCATCTTTCCCTTTATCTTCCACTTCCTCTATGTATTCTGGTTCAAAATGGGGATCTAGCGATTTACTTTTGGTTATTTCTTTGTAAATGAAAGCTGATTTTCTAGGCGTTCTCACACGCTCAAGGCTAGAATGATCTACTTCGTATAATCCGAATTTTTCACTGTAACAAATTTAATTTATTTCAAACGTAAGTCGAATATTTAATGTATCAAAAATACATTAACATAATTAAATCAACATTTTTATATATCTTATATGAAAAAAAGAAAAACATTAGGATATATAAAATCTAGATAATTACTTGGTCAAAATAATATTAGGATCATGTACTTCGTTTTAAATCAATTTACTAAATATTTACCTATACCCTGCCATCCATTCAAAATTATCCATCATACTCCAATATGAATACCCACGTATGTTGCAACCAGCCTCTACTGCGTCTAATAATGCTGAAAGGTAACTCCTCATATATCGGATTCTATCTTCATCTAGCAATCCTCCTCCAGTGGACCAACCATTTTCCGTGACATAGACTCGTGGATTGTCATACAATCGATTTACTTCCATAAACAATTTATAAAAACCCCAGGGTACTTCCTGTATAATATAATAGCATAAATAATAATTATTATTATCGCAAGACCCATTTTTATTTATTTATTTTCTTCTTTTTGTTGGAATTTCATGATTGTACAGATGCAATATACAATGCGCTTATCGTTTATATCTGTGCTATAACTATCAAATTTGACAACTGACAACTAACACTAATCTATATTCTATTGATATATCCTCGTAAAGTGTTTAAATTTCAATTATCAAACGTAAAGTTGTAAATAATATAAAGAACAAAAGTTAATGTTTTGTGTTAAAAACAAAGTTTTTCGTTTATTATACACTATGAATTATGTGAAATCTTAAAATCACTATGTATTTACAGCGTGAAACAAGACAATGATTATTAAGGAATTAAAAATCAATATAAATTGTATTGTCTCCATTGAAATGATTCTGCGTAACTATATGTAATGTAATGTAATCTGCATAACTTAACAACACAAATATGTCTGAAATCAAACAAACCGCCTACATTATCTTTATACCTACTGAAATTCTTCTGAACATTTTTAATTATCTTTCACCAAAATATTTGGCAAAATGCAGACTGATATGTTCACGTTGGAAACAAATAATTGATGACGCATCTCTTAGTGACAAGTTTTGGTGCCAATATTGTCGATATGAATATCCTTCGATTTATAAAACGGTTATGTATAAAGCTAAGCCAGGTATTACATGGAACAAAATCTATCGGTCATTATACTTGTGGTCAAAATTTCTTCTTGCTACAGAATCTATCGACGAATTCGCGTCAGCATCTAATTTGAATGAAGAAATACGTGATTTTAAAGTTCTAAGAGATGGATTAATAGCTGTACACACACGGGATGGTATTCATTACTATGACTTAGAAACACTGAAACATTCCAAAAAATGTAAACCTATAATAGGAAGTTATACTAGCTTCTCAGAGAATGATAATTTTTTAATATACAACGACACAAGGGCACATCTTACTATTCTACGAAAACAGACATTTCCAGGACAAGATGGCAAAGCAATTATTAATAATGTACAAATGTTTCTTTTGTGTGATTACTTCTTATACTATATTACACTCAATAATGAAATTTATGCTTGCAATTTATGTACTAATAATTTCCAGACATTATTCTTAAAGAAGTTTCAGGAACAAATAATGACCTTAGGTTATTGTGATACACTTAATGTGTTAACATATGAGCGAGAAATATACTCATTGGTGGAGAAAACATTTGTGTTGCAATGTAATATTGAGATTTCAAATATTGCACATATGTTGTGGAAATACAATCTATTAGAGCATATGGATTGGAGAATATACATTCAATGGATGTATATTTTAAATCATAGAATCCAACAAGTACTGCTTAAAGATATGTTGATTATTTATCCATATGGTGATGTATTTTTTGTTGGAACAACATGGGGGGTTTTTAGAATTTATTATAAGCCATTTATTAATGGCGAATTTGACATATGCAATTCTGCACCAATTAAACAATATAATTTTGCAGAGCGTTCTGATTGCCCAGTGTTATCGATGAGTCCAATATTTCAAATAGATGTGATAGAAGGAGATGATGGTCATACTGTATTAGTTGCAATGCCAAAGAAAATAGCAGTTTTATACTTTACACATGTTTTTAAAAGGACACTAACATGGCCAATTATCCCATTTAAGGAGGCACAAGGTATAGAGATTTTAAATATGGACTAGTCACTAGACAGAAATATCGTTTTTTAGGATTGGATTGGCAAAATGTAGACAAATGTCATACAAGACGCCATTTAATTTTACACCTATGCTTTTTATATCAGCTTATTCAAATATAATTGTATTAATTAAACAAAATGCAATTGGTATTTGGATGTTGTCATTTTTATTTATTAGGTGGTTAATCCTACATATCAAAGAGAAAATATTTGTATTATAGAATTCGTAAATTATTTATTTGATTGGAAGATAAAAGATATAGTATTTTTATTTATGTTCGTTAAAGGTAAGTTAATTTGTAAAATTTAGGTAATTTTAATTGTAGATAAAGAAATACAAAATCTGTTAATAAATGGTCAACCAGCTAAGTCATGATGAAATTATGGTCAAGAATATAACGGAAAATTTGAATTTTTCGTAACGAGTACTGAATTTTAATTAACATTACCTGTAGCCATGTAGATTCAGCCTGAGGCCAAGAAGGATCTTTAACTAGAACAGCACCCATGTCGTCCATATACGAGGGTACGGCATACATGCCTTCAAGCGAAGCATCGCGATACGCTAGTTTACTGGAATAACTATTAAAACCAAGGAAATCCGCTGACCCACGTATTAAATCAACTTCAGCCGCTGTGAGCTCTGGAAGGCGGGATCGCCTATAACCCTGTTCAGCACTTTTTGCTGCTACGTTCATTTTTAATTCAGCGGGAAAGTCGCCGTCTTTAGAAAATATTGGATTTGTATATTGACCCCACTAAAAAAAGTAAATAAAATAACTGCAACTGTACGGAATAAAAGGAACACTAAATAAAATAAATTTTCTGAACATGTAAATACAGCTATCTTACATTAAATATCTGCTAGTGAAAGTCCCGTCAAAATCGGTCTAGCTGTTTCAGAGATTAGCCGGAACAAACAAACAGACAGTCTGTCAAGATTGTATAAAAAATATTTTGATGTAACAGAATATTACCGTGTTCATTCATTAATTTGCATTTAGTAAACTGCGTTTATTTTAATATTACAATGAGATACTACTTGTGTGGTTATCATTTTTCTATACGAGAAACTTTTTCATCTTGTTACTTTTGGATTCTCAGCAAAATTATATAAATATCGTTTCGCAAGGACATATTTTCAATTAGATTTTAATAGTATGTTTAAGATTGATTCGCTTGTTTTGTGTAAGTGTTTTAAGATATCATTTTCGTAAACAAGTTTGATTTTCTTAATAAAAACAAATCTTACATCAAATTGCCTGGCATCTATGGCAGCCTGTTGATCCTCGTCCAACTCTGAGGCGGGCTCGTACCATGAAAAACTAATAGCTATGCCAACCGACCCATTCTGATGTTCTCTGTAGATCTCATCGTATAACCGGTAAGCGCTTGCGTGTGCCAATAAAAGGTTTTTGGCACAAAGATATTCTCCTATACCAGTTATGTTTAAATGTGGAGCCTTTTTGTCTGCGCCGTAACCTGTTAGTTAACAAAAATATATGTTTTGATGGTTATAATTTCATCAGATAACATGTGCAAAAATCTTGTAGTTAAAAATAAATTTGATAAGGCATTGTTTGTATATATATATATGTAGGTACAGCTTAATTAAAATAAGCAGCATTTGCGACTATAGGTAAAATGATTTTAAAAGTACGAAAAAGGGAGATCCTTTTGTTTTATGTGAGTATAAACAAATTAATTTATTTGAAGTAATTAAGCCAATCTCCATAGATATCGTTAAGAACTATACCTACCAGATATTTTATATGAATGAACACACAGTAGTGTATATGCTTACTAAGTATATCTCATTTATTCCAATCAAGCAACATCAAAATGATATTTTCATCAAATTTAACATACCTTCATAACATATCTGCTTCGGTTCATTTATAGTGATCCAATATTTCACTCTATCACCAAAATGATCAAAAAGTACTTTAGCGTAATCGGTAAACCAATCTACTATTGCTGGGTTAGCCCAACCACCCAATTTTTGCAATTCTTGAGGTAAATCCCAATGATAAATAGTGAGGAATGGTGCTATGTTATTTTTTAACATTTCATTGATTAAATTATTATAATAATTAATTCCTGCTTGGTTAATGTAATTTGAAAAGCCACCTGGTAATATCCTTGGCCATGAAACTGAGAATCTATAGAAATCTAAACCAAGCTCTTTCATGATTTCAACGTCCCGTTTGTATTGATAGTAGGAGTTGGCTGCAATGTCACCTGTGCTCTGATCTCTGATTGGAGAAGGATCCTGGTGAGTAGTTATATCCCATATGGATAAACCTTTACCTGCAAATATTACAAAATTGATTATGCAGCCCAGTACAATTTGGCTAAATACATTTGTTTTAAACTCCAATCCGAAAGAGAGCTGTAATAAGTTTGATGTCTGTCTATGGCATCGTAGTTCCTAAATAAATGGGTAAATTATTTGCGGTTTGAAAGTTAACGTGACCGGGATAGTTTTTAAATATAATTTTCGAACACTCTTCAGGCGTTTGTTTATTTACGACAGATACTTAATTTTTAGTATTATTAGTTTAGCAATACAATTTTAGAATTATATAGAAGTTATACTCGACAGGCAATGTCTTACATAATATGTATTACAATAAAGTTGTTGTTTGGCTGTATGCGAAATTACTATGGCTTACCATCATCGAATGCCCCACCCTCGATTTGATAAGCAGCCGTTGAAGCACCAAACACGAAACCATCGGGAAAATATCTTATTTTGCTCTTTGGTGATACCCCATTGCTTCCAAATACGAGTAAAGATACGCTATAAATGTTTATAGTGTATTTAAATGTTAATTAAATTATATTTTAAAAGTATAAAGACGCCATACAAATTGATGCCTAATAAATCTTTGAGATGTTTTTAAGTCAAACGATCAATCTCATTCGACAATAATACTTATTTTATACAAAAGAAAAAGCCTCGTAGAAAATCGTTACAAAGCATTAGATTTTTATATGGGTGCAATTTGACAAAGCTGAAGTTTTATTTCTTTTAGTTACGTCTTAGAATTTTTTTCTTTTCATAGTTATAGTAGCATAAATTCGCGGCATCACTCGCGTTAATTTTGTTTTTTTTGCTAAGAAATTATGAGGTAGTTAAAAATAATTATACAAAACATAACTCATTTATCATAATTTTTGCAAAATATGAAACAAATCAGAACGCGGTCACAAATTTCATACCAAGGTTACTCCTAATATCACACTCAATATAGCGGTTTAAGTGTGAAAGAGGTACAAGCAATGAATCTCCCTTTTGCATATAAACAAAATGTATTTAGTTCTAATTTTCAATTAACTTATATTTGGGCCCCGTATTTAAAAGGTTAAAAAGGTATATAATGCATAGCGACCTTGTCGTATTTAAAAAAAATAATAATTGTATAAAAATATTCAGTGATACAGAATAGAATAAATAATAAAAAACTTACCAAAATAAAGATAGTAGTCGAGGCATCACGCCGTCTCAACACTCGCAATAATACTAGATTACCTCAGTTATGTTTTGCCAAATGTCTTATTCTATTACATATAGCGTTTTATAATAATGCCACTATTGAAATTAATTGCAGCCTTTTGTTTATTGACAAATTTTTTATAGCTATGCTTATCGTTTAATATAATATATCGTATATCATTTATTATTTATTTAATGTAAGATTTATTCATATCCATATACATAACTGAAATTTAAATGTCTGTTTGTAAGATTAAAGTAACAGTGTTTTTGTTAATGCGTATGAAGGTATATACAGTATTTATATTAGAAACTATTATACAATTTTGGTCTGTCTGTTCGTTACGGCTAATGTTCGGAGAGCCTGGACCCATTATAACGGGACTCTCACTTCAGTTATTTTAGAAAAATAATCCCGCAGTTTCTGCACATTGTAAAATCCTACGAAATATGGTGGTCAGTTTTATTGGTAAAACGTTGAATTAGTGAGGTTTCTAAATAATTAATGAATAATGAAAAAATACATAATGTTAAAGTAGAAGAAACCGCAGGGCGGTGTAAGTTAAAAATGTAGATAAATTACACATTTACAATGAAAACTCTATATATAATAGTTTTCCAACTAATTTGTGTTTAATTTTAATTATTAGAAGAAGGTTTGAAAACCTACTATTTATTTTTTTTATCCAAAATTTAGGAAGTCTTTTATTGGGAAACTACATTATGTCTGACATAAAAATTCTGGATAAGAAAATCTCTAGCAATATTAAGACCTGAGAGAAAATGGCGGATCTGTAAATTATTTTCATTAACCAAAATTATAATAAAAAACTGCTCTGTAATATAGAAATACTTTCAGAATAACCCATTTTCAAATTGATGTTTTCGGTGAGATCATATTCGGCATTACAATCCGTCGTTTTCCGTCATTGATGATACCATTTACTAAACAATTTTTATGGTTCCAATAAACATATTGAAAGACTCGATGGTCACATTGTATTTTAAGCCCCATCGTATAACGGGTTAAGAGTTTGTCTGTATTTGTCTGCACGGTAGTTTCTAAACAAATGGTCCAAATTTTGATGTAGTTCTCAGCTAAAATTTAGACTTACTTATTCTTTTATTGTTTCGTTGCTGTTCTTAGTTATATGTTAATATATTTTGCATAATTAATTCATTATAGCTATACACGCCGTGTCAACCATATAGAGTTAGTAGATGTTTAAATAAATAAAGTAATTCCAGGTAAACACAATCTTGGACAAAGTCGGGACAAGCTGCTAGTGCATCTCAAACAGTGCGTAAGAGGTATATCGATGTTTTAGATGGCTTAAATCCTATCTGATACTTTAAGATCAATATCACAAATGTCAAATACGTTTAGATAAGACAATTTATTTAGACGACTAACAGAAATGGATATTACATAACTGTGTCTCATTTGTAACTGAATCATTATGTATGAATTGTAAATAGCTTCTAATTTAAAAGTTCCTTCCGGGTCACGTACCGCCGTTCATAGATGGAAAAGTGGTGAAGTGCTATGCGCGTCTCGATTTCAGCCTATGAATTTCCGAATACTCGAAATAAAAACATAAAATAAGGCCTTAAGGTTGGCTACGCGTATTCTAGATCTAATGATCTTGGAGGAGTCCATGGGCGACAGAAATCGCTTAATATAAGTGAACTGTATGCTAGTTTGCCTTCCTATCGCATAAAAAATACCATAAATATATGTTGAGCTACTTTCTATAGGTAATAAACATGTAGAATCGAAGAGGCTATTATATTAACATTTTCTAAAAACGCAGCTTATAATTTTGTCTGTTTGTTCCGGATAATCTCCGTAACGAATTGACCAATTTTTACGGGGTTTGGTTATTTGCCAGTGTATCTTCTATTGCATCATCATCATGTTTTGGTACAATATTCTATGTAGATGGATAAGCTTAATTAGTACAGGCTCCTTCTTCGGGAAACATTAACCTCTTTGTAAACAATTTACGTAAGTTTTTTCATATAAATTTGTACAAGAGAGATGTATTATCTGTTTATTCACGTCAAATAGAGCACCAAGTAATCGGAGTAATTACAAAGAATATCAAAAGATTATGTGCAACCCAATATATGCATAAATAATGCATCGAAAATAAATAACAACCCTTAATAAATTTATTTTATTAACAAATACAAAACATTCATTAACAATTTTGTATATAAAACACCTGAAATTCCAATTACATGTATCTATAAATATCATTATGTTACTGTCATGGGTTTCCCGAATAATTATGAGATTAATAAAAATGCAACCGTGAAAGAAATAATATCATCATGTTGCTAAGAATTATCTCATGTAATTTCAATCGTTGTTGCCTCTAGTTTCTCGCGATGTTTCATCAGAGCGAGTTTTTTCTAAAAGTAGTCGTGATCCCTGCAATAATTTATTAAGCAATGTTATAACAACTATGCTCTTTCTTAATTAATAGCAATTTTGTTTATGAATGCTGACGTTTGTCGGACAGCCCTTATTGTAAAAGGTAGAATAGGAATTTATGAAAACAATGGCTACTTGCCTTTTCTTTCATTTTTTTAATTAGGCATAGGTTAATAATAATAAAATTAGCATAGAAATGAAAGTAATATTGATTATGTCGCATTTTTTGATGAATAATTCACCTTGGAACGAAATTGCTCATCTAATCTTTTCTTTTTCCGACCTGAAAAGATTTGAATACAATAGGAATATTTGTTTGATATTAATTAAACTATAATAGACTTATATCCTACTTTTACGTAAATTAGTTTTCGATGAATTAATGTATTTCTCTGTTTCCTTCACCTGAAACAGTTTTAAAAACTTAATAAATTACGTCTGTTTTAGAAAGAATACTCAAATAACAATGTTAAAATGTCAAAATTTAATAAGGACAGATTAAGTTAGGTACGACAAATCCTAAAAATATACTCAATGTTAAGCCACATATATAGGAATAGATTTAAGAGAGAGGGCATTATAAAGAATTAGTCATCTTTATTGATATTTGTGAATTAGGTTTTAAAGGGCCTATTATTTACATATAGTAACTATTAATATAATTAAGAATCTTGTATCTTGTACACATCACCTGACGAGCTATCCTGAATTCAGCAGAACTTGCGACTTTATCAAATTAAAAATAGACATGAGTGCAAATACAAGTTTCTTTTAAAAAAGGCTTATAGCATTTGCAATTCATATGATTTATCAAAGCAAAATTATTAGATCTGTTTAAGGATCATGTAAAAATATTTTTTAACCATTTACTACTGTTACCTTGGCCGTAAGACTTGGAAACACGTGTGGAGGAATACATAACCTCGAAGAGAACAATTCATTGTAATACTTTTGAGACTGGAATATAACAATGTAACTCATAAAATCTGAATATTCGTAGATTATTCACGCGTATGAAAAATATATATAAGAATATTTTACGGTCTCACCTCTAAAAGATATCTTGATGGAGATAAAATATCGCAAGTGTCTGAAAATATATCATTTAATTATTTATACTTATATAAATGTGATAATAACTTATGTTTTCATGTCTTAACTGAAAAGATAAACTGATTGTAATTAACTTTTGTAGACAGTAAAGTTAATCCTCGTATACCTAAATTGGTATTTATCGACTCCCATAGGCCGACAATTAGTTATGAGGTGTCCATGTACACCAGAAATAAATTTCTTGTAAGTGTTTCTAGCACGGTATTTTTGAAAAATTATCCCTTGGTTGTCCACCTCAAGGGAAAATCAATAGAATTTTAATCTTATTATTATTTATATGTCTACTAGCTACTGGCAAACTTCCGAAAGTTAGAGATTATACCCGAAGTCACATGTGTATATAAGAAATAAGTTGCATTAAACAATTTCTAATTAAATGAGGTTGCAAGTGATCAACTGCTACCATAATATAGAATTAATTTACCTCTTGGTATTATCTGAGCACGACTTAAAAACTTAACAATACGCTTGTCTGTGGATACTCCTTTACTTTTCTTGGTTCTATGTCCTCTATGGTCACCTATCTCATTGTTGTTAAATTTATGTTTCCTTTCAACTATAGGACTCCACCAGTCATCTGTTAAAGTGCTGACATCACATAATTTAGTCCTATCTGTTGTAGTACTTTGATTCGTTTTTGTTATAACATTTACTTTAACTTTTTTCACGCGTTTAACCGTTGCTTTTCTTGGTTGTTCTTCGACATAGTCTACTTCGACTCTACTGCAAATCGTTGTATCAGTCTTCGTGTCGTCATTTAAAGATGAGCTATAACTTCTAACTGAAAATGTATCAGATGATGGTTCTTCGATGTGTTGTGGATCTCGTAGTTTTCCTATATCTTCAACAATGAAACAGAACCAGAACTTAGTTTCACTTTTAATACTATGGAGTTAATTGGTTACAAACGTCATTTGTAGCTAAAGAAAGGGAATTATTTTTTGTAACTCGTAAATGTTATGAAGCTCACTTGTATTATCTAGCGTCAACGTCATAGCAACGTTATTTATTCAACATTGTTTCTGACCTTTTTTATTCCAAACATTCAGCAATACATAAACTGATGTCGAAACAGATATTATTGCAGTACACGAACATTGCATTAATAAATAATAACTCTTAAACCGGACGGATTTTATTGTCCTTCCTCCTACATTTTTAATGCTCAAAAATGACCAGATATTCGAAAAACATAGATAATTATTCGATTATAAAATAGAACTATTAGACTACACGAAAAGTTAGCTTGAAAATCTTCAGTGCTGCGTAAGATGTAGGTGCATAGATCCGTCTGATAGGTGGCACTTAATTTCTGTTATTAATTTTGTCAATTTTAAATATCATAATAGCCAGAATAAAATACAACCGTGAGTTAATAGACAGACTACATTCTATTATTAGCGTAGATGAAATAAACAGTATGCAAGGTATATACACCAACCTGGCTTCAACATGCACGTGCAAGATTTGTCTTGGCCAACGCATCTATACTGAGTTGCACACGAGCACGTCTTTTTATCTAAAAAGACAGATTTTATTAGAACATCAATTACTGTGTGTAATGTTCTTTAGAATTTGGCTGTGTATATTACCATCGAAATCCTTGACTGGAGGGTACTTTGAATTAAGCGGAGGCGATGACTGATGTTTTCGCTGTTGAGTACCACGTTCTTGTATCATTGTGTCACATTGGCAGGAACTAGATAGGACATCTATATATACAGAGCTGAAAACTTGAGATTCCTCTTTAAGAATATTAATTTCTCGGATAAGTGTTAAATTTGACAAGGTTAATATTTATACTTGTATAAAAATACAATGCATAAATAATATACACCACATTGAGCTTTAGTAAGATTTTATATTATATACTAGCTGACCCAGCAAACTTCTTTTTGCCACATAAACATATCACGATTGCTTTGATAAATGTACTATCCAGACTGAAATATTTTTTCAAATCCAACCAGTGGTTCCTGAGATTAGCACGTTCAAACAAACAAACAAAGAAATAAGCAAACAAACTCTTCACTTTATAATATATTATTAGTACAGATATGTAATTACTTTCTCTGCGTTCATATTCTGTTGATTATGAATAGTATTATGGTGTATTAATTTAATAAGAAATCTCCACCGATTGTGTGACAAATTCAAATTAACATCAAAAAATTACACTTTGACTGTACGTAAAAAATTTAACAGCTATGTTTTAATGTTCACGTTCAATGACTTACCAGGATTCTAACATTGGTAGAACGGTAATATCATTCTCAGTCGTTGCTGAAATTTATAAATGAGCCTATGGGTTTCTATGTAAACATTAACAAAACGTTTTATGTTATTTTTAAATATCAAACCTCTATGTAAATGGACATTAGCGTTTTCTTCCTGATTAACTTTTCTCTGTCTTGATGCTTCTTTTACATACGTGTACAGTTTCTTGATTAGTGGAGCTGGATTTTTCAGTCTGAAAATTATAATAACTCAGGCGAAAATTGTAAAATAAGGTATAGAATAAAATTGTAGAATTTACCTTAAATGCAGAAATTGCTCTGAAAATATTCTGAAAAGGAAAATGCACTTAAGTAATTTTTTTGTCGCGTAACTTTTGTCAAAGAGAAAGTTTTATCAATATTCAGTAATTATTAGAAACTTTAATTAAATGTTTTTTTTTTCATAGTAGAATTAAAATGAAATTAAAATTATTGATATTGAAATTACAAGTCTGATAAATACTCAATGTAACATACAATTTTAAATCCTTAATCGTAAATGATTTCACGGACACTTTATCGCCATCTTTGGATTTTTCTTCCGACTGTATTCCAGTCGTTTTATAGGATTTCTGAAAAATTATCAGTCAAATAAAGCCATAAGAACCGAAAAGAGAAAAGATGCGAAATATAATAAATACCTTATAATCACACATTTTGATGTCATGGGAAAGGCTAAAAAACATAATAAATAATTAAACTATCTCTAATGTATATGCGAGTAATATACTTATACAGTAATTGAGTGAATGCTTGAAATAAATAAAGATAATAGGGCGACAGCCTGTCTTGAATACGTAAGGATATGCATAAGGCCTTATGAAAACCTTTATACAGATTAATTCGGTATGAGGCAAATATTCAGAAAACTTGTTTCGTGACGGTAAAAAACCATAACATGAGTTGTATCAGGAGAAACTCTATCGTAGAAAAATAGTAGTAACCAATCTCCAATAGTGTTAAAGTCATTCCCCATAGAACGATAAAAATCCACTCTTCTAGATGACTTTGTATTTTGTACAGGTGTCCCATTAATTTCTGAAATAACGACGTGTCTAAATTCAAATACCTTTAATTCATTATACCTATTGAATTACAACATTTACATTGTCTGTTAATAAATGAGACTAATAAAAGCGTAATAAAATTGTAGCTATTATGTATAGCAAACAGTCAAATTCAGTAATTTACGAAATTAGTATGAACAAAGAGGCCGTGAAATTTAAACATAATTTTCTTTCTTGCTAACTAATGATTTAGCGATTCAACTTTCTGTTTGATCTTTGCTATATCACAAGACAATTTTTACATATGCTATTGTTCTATTATTTTCAAAGATATATGGACTTCAAAAAAAAGATTGACTTTTGTATCTTACTTTCTTCACTACCGTAGTTATGTACGTGGATTAAATCGCTATCCTTCGGAAAAGAAGTTGAAGCATCTTCTTCCCTATGTACATTTTGGAACTTACAATATCTTTTTCCACAAATCCATTTCTTTAACAATTTATCTAAAATATGAGAGAATAAAAAATGAGAGTACTAAATATAATTAAGCTAATATATACTTACTTTTTACCGATCCTTCCTTCTTATCATTAGTTTCATCTTCCTTACAATGGCATTTAGTACATGCTAATTTTATGGCCACTCTGTCCTGAGACTTAACAGAATGTGAAAACGAAGCTTTGAGACCGTTTTTGCAAATACATACACCCTTGGGACAGTTACACACCCTGTTTTTAATACTAATAGTGTCTTCTATTATCTATAAGTAAGAAATTATCAAATAATTATACATAATTTCCGCATTATGTTTAAGATTTCATTTTTTTTTACTAGACAAATATGTTCATAAACGATTAATTATTGATAAATAATGATTTTCTATAAACTTTTATTTTACGTATAAAAAGTAATAAAGATATTATGCATACATACTTTTAATAATTCCTTTTCTCTAGCTTTATTTGTAGCAGCGTATAGTCTACATCTGGCTAGTTGATTTAAAGCACATTCTTTTCTAATTCTACCCTTTGCATTCGTAGAATCCTTTTTCGACAACCCACAACCAACGACCCAGCATCGATCTTGTAAGTAAGCAGAGATTCTGTAGTCTCTAGAATTATCGTTTTGCTGTCTTATATCTTCTTCACTTACCGCTAAGGCGATTTTCTTTTTTCTTCTTTTGAAATTTTTAATTTCTTTCTTTGTCAAATCGCTATTTTTATGAATATTACTAAAATTTTCATCTGTCATGTATTTATTTTTTAAGTTAAAACATGTAGCAAAAGCCACGCAAAGTGTTTTTGCATAATTGTAACGTAAAGATTCAGTGTTTGGTGTAAGTTTATTTAAATCATTTTTTGTTGCTTTATGTCTTTTTGTATTCTGATGAGTTTCCTTTCCATCGATATGTTTGTTATTAGCCGTTTCTTCTTGCCCCAGTGCTATATTGTTAGGTTGTATTGTATTTGACGTTTTCTTAACACGTTTTCCTAAGCACCTTTTGTATTTTATTATTTTCATCATTTCCTTTCCTATGACGCTAAGGTTTTTGCGTCTATAAGTAATTGGCTTTTTAAGTGTATACTGCGTACCTTTTAATACACTGGTAGATGTCGTAATATGAATACATGGACAAAATAAATCAGGATTGTACAACTGACTTAAATTAAATGGAATAAATCGCTGTTTTGATTTCCACAATTTTCTTGTAATGTTGTGCGATAGCTTTCGCTTTTTTCTAAATGTGTAAGAACACTTGGTAAATGTAAATATTTTTTGAAAAATTCGTAAACATTTAATGTTTCTTTGACGTATGTGTCTGCGGACATTACCTGAACTGTTTGCAGGTTTATGACAAATGTCACTTTTAATTTTACTTAGATTCCCGTTGCAACACTCGATTTGATCAATTTTACTAGCATCGAAGAATGTGTTTTCTACTTTATAATCTGATGCTTTACTTGGTGATAAAAGAGGTGTTCGTTCGAAACAACTATTATTAATTTTATAATTAAAAGATATGTTGTTTCCACGACATTTTCGGGGGTAATACTTTTTATTTTTACTCTGATTTAGATTTAAATTGGACATTTGTAGTGTTATGTATCCCTTACTGGAGTCATCTTTGCATTCGTTGGTGTCATTTTCATCATTGCTATCTTCATCGGATGATCCTCTACGAAATATATAATATGCGATCTTTATTTAAAATGTACTAGGTGTAATAAATTTTAAAAATGTAAAATCTTTTACAATTGCCGTTAAAGGATAGGATTAAACAATGTGCACATGACAAACTATATTAACTAAACTCGAAACATTTACGGTTTTTTATTAAAAATAATGAAAACTGAGTCAAAATTGACTTCGAACCTTTGATTATATTATTTAAAAGTTCATTAATTAAACTAGGAGTAGCTTTTATTAGCTAAAAGCTACTTAATTAATTTTTAAGCTTAAAATACCATTAAAATATAGATGTTTCTAGGTTATACTATTCAATCAAATACCAAATAATATAATGAGAGGAGTGCTGATTAAATTACTTTTCCAAACTGATGTCACTGTAGTCGCCGTAATCAGCCGGTGACAAACAAATTGTGCATAATTGTCCAATGTCTATAAAGCAACTTCTGCAGAAAATACCTGGACATTTTGGTGTCTCACATCTAGAAAAAGTAAGTAAATTTTCTTACTTTATCCTACACACGTACATAATTTATACAAAAAAGTGACAGCATTTTAACATTTAAATTATTTTTTAATTTTAAAAGAGCTGCAGGCTCTCATTTCCTTTATTTAGAAAAGATTAAGGGCTCTCAAAATAAAATTTAAAGCGATTAAAAAACGTAATCAAATGTTGTTCTTTACAGCATTTTGGATAAGTCAATTCATTAGCACGACATGGAATTAAATATGTATATTATAATAATAAAAAATTTTATAATTCTAAATAAACAGCGGTAACGCAAACCATTTACTTACAAAATTTTAGAATAGAATGATGTTTTGTAAACTTATAATTCATGGCAAAGAAAATAAGTTCTCGATCGGTTTTTTATGAGACTGTTTAGGAAACAAGGATAAACAAAAACGTGTAACTGTCCATGTCGATAAAGATGTATAACGTAAATATTAATGATTTTATCTTCTATAAAATTATACATATATATATACCTTGTTAATTGCGTATCTGAATTCTTATTTTTTTCTGTTGTTTCACAAAGAAGACAGTTGGGTTCTTTCGGTACTGTTCCAAGTAAATACCGGAGACACCAACATCTTGGAAATTTAAACCTCAAAATCAATACCTACATAGTAATCAGATTGCCAGCTCAAAACATATCTATTTTTAATACCATTAGATATTGAAAGATGAGCGTGAGGTTCAATTGACTGTCAGTGATACCTTAGCCACAAACTTCATTTTATTACAATTAAACATAGAACCTTCGTAAACATAGAATGATTTCAATTTCAAAACTTGCAAAACATTACTTCCAAACATTGTTATAACTATTTGGGTATTACTTTTATAAATTTACTTAATCAAACTTACGGTATGTGAGAATCCAACCAATGTCGAAATGTGAGATTTTCTTCACTACTATATTTGTATTCCCTATGCAATTTACGTCTTGCCAGCTTCATAAAGCTTCCTGATTCGTAAATAAATCAATTTATAGTAAATTGCCATATAATTTTCTAACGATTTCATTATTAAACACAGCGGTGCCACACGGTGTCTCTCGTGGCACAATATCTTTATGAGCATATATGTTATCGTGATGGATGAAATATTTCTACCAAATTTCGTTCAGTAGTTATCGCGTGAAAAAGTAACAAACATCCACACAAACGTTCGCGTTAATAAATAGTAAGTAAGGATTCAATAAATAGTGTTTAATATCTCTGTATTAAAATGTATGTCTAGAGAACTACGGTTAGGACGAGAAAATATAAAAAAGAGAATTACTTTGAAACTTCAATATTATTGTTATCTTACCCCTAGTTCTTAAGATGTGATTGTAAAGCCAAGTAGCCCGTGCTTTGGCTCGCTCTGGTTGATGATGGCCCATGATCACGTGGCGGAGACGAAGACCGTAAGGTTCAAACAGCGCAAGTAACCATAATATAACAATTAGTACAGCTGAAAACATAAAATTGTCAACTCCGTGTTTGTAACTGTTACACGCTTCGAGTGTCTACTACTTTTACAGGCAGACAGAAGCTTATAAAAAACTTTTGATTTTTAAACACAATATGAAAACAAGAAAATAGCAAAATAAGTACCCGTTCTCGGAAATAATTACGAGAAAACAAAATTATTAAATGGATTTGGCTTAGTTCGATTGAAACAGTAGCGAGTATCTATAACTTTTCACCAATTTGAGAGTATCTTTGGAAATCAGGTTGATGAGGATTTGGAAGGCACGAGACTGGTGGCGGAGAATGTAGTGGTACGGTTAGTATATTGAATATAGTCCTCAATAAGTCAGCTCCAAAACCTGAACCATAAATGTTTATGCCAGCATCGGGCGGTCCCGCTAAAAATATAATTAAGAAAATTTTCAAATAAAAAAATAAACAAAACAAAACACGCTTAGAGACTGTTTCCAGAATTACGAGAATTATAAAGATAAATTTATAACATAAATTTTAATTCAACACGCTACATAATACTTGCATTAAAATAATTCATAATTACATATATAACACTAGTTTATGCCCGCTTCTTCGCTCGCGTTTATGTCATTTTTATTAACTGCTTCTTGTTGTCAATCATATTATTTTTTGGGTGAATTCATAGAATGTATAGACAAATGTTTTCTACTGATTTTATTTTATGTATAAATTAGCATTCCACGTAAACTATCAATTTATTTAATTTACATACGTGGTGTAAGAATTTGAAGTCTTCCATGATTTCTTATAGTTGTTAAAACCCAAAATAAACTGTAGTCAGCAATAATGTGTATCAGTAATTTAAACGTTGTAATAGCCATGAATACTGCTGAACGAGACATAAATACTTTCTCTGAAGCTATCAATCTAAACGATGTAGTCTGAAAGATAACACAAGTGAGAAGTACACTTTTTTCGTCAATATTTATATTCAAATGTTTTAATTGAACGTATGAGAATATGGAAGCCCTTTGGCCTTGTACAACCGGTGAGCACAGGCAGCACACGGGCTGTATCGAAACCAAGAGAGCTTATTAATAATCGGCAACGCAGTATTGACAAAGACAACGTTATTCTTCTTACACATAACCTCAGCGTAGAGTTTAATTATAGTTTCTTAGCAGCCTTAGAGTTTAGTTATAGTACTTTGTATTCTGCGGCATATAGCTGTTTAAGGAACATATGAGTTAACTGGTTCAATATCTGTAAAGCAGTCTTTACAAGTTGGGAGTAATCTTGGGCAAAATGCTAGACGATAAATGGTGCTCGTTATAAGATGATACTTGCGAAATAAGCGTTAAATGTACTCAAGCAAACTACAAAAATAGAATTTTAAACTCTTACGGGGATATATTTTCTTCTCTCCCTCCTATTTAATGGTAAAATAGTGTCTCTTCCTTCCTGAAACCTCTTCAAATCTATCTCATACAACTCCTTTGTGACGTAACGATTATCAAATCTAGATCGAGTCTCATACATGTGCTGGTAGTATTTTGCCCTAAGACGAATAGTTTAAGTGTCATTTATACTATTAATATGAGGTTAATCTTGATTATGGTCAACTAAAATATTATTTCTAAAACATTGCCCTCTAATAAAATATAATAATTACATTATGAAAATGTAATAGTTTCCATAAAGATTTGAACTATTTCATGAGACACGCAACTAACCATATCTTTAAAGTTTTACCTACTTATAATTATAACAAAATATATTTTTGCTAGTGTGTATTAGTACTAACGATAAAGTAACTATGGAGCCAGAGCTTATGGAGGATGCCACTTAACTGATGTGAACTTACCGGTATATAATAACTAGTAGAAATAAGCTAGTGACACAAGAACTCCAGGACAGCCATGTGATTAGCGGATCTGCTTTGTTCCGTATCTCCGTGACGATGCCAGCAGCCACCTGACTTGCCGAGCGGCTGGCATTGCTCACAGTATACTTATGATGTACTTGGATATCAACAAAAGTCATAGCCTCCATTCTTCTAGTGAAGTCACGTAATTCTGAAATAAATATAGGTGGATAAAAACAATGATTCTTAATATCGCCATCGCTGTTCATGAGTTACGTCATATTTCGCACTAGAAAGTTCGAATACTAGAAAAGATAAAAAGTGACAATATCTACATGATATAAAAAATGCAATTATTAACCATTTACATTTTTGACTTAATAAATAGAGCTTAAAGCTCATATCTCTATATGTGTCATTAAAAGCAGACGTAATGTACGATGTTAAGAGCCATTTTAGTCAAAGAAATTTCTTGAAAACCTTCGTATGTAAAAATATCAACAAAACTACTATAACTCACTTCTTTTGATCGTAGCAAGAAATGAACCCTGTACAAAGTCATCAACAGAACATATTTTGCCGTATGTCTTAATTCCCATACAAGCGGTCTCGACCCTCGACACGTTACAAAGCCAAAACAGTTTCAAACCAAGGGTTGATTTGCAGTCAGGTATTCCTCTATTGATAACGTTCTTACAGTGAGTGTAAGGTGATCCAAGCTTTTTATTACAAGTATCTACTATCGAATTTAACCAGTTATACGAAGATTGAATGACGTCAGCTGAAATTAAAATTCAAATAGTATTCTTACATTTGTTAGGATTATTACCGTAGATAGACCGTGACCGTGAAATGCAAATCGTGTTGTTTTTGTTTTAGTTAAACGGCAGGTTAAACTACGTAAAAATAAATGGACGAATGAAATGGTCAGTCTAAAATAAACATTTGTGGGTGGACGTGTTATTTGTTATCTGCGGCTTTTTGAATGCAAGGGACTCTCCCAGGTTTCGCACGCCTTACAATAACTTCTTCGACCGTTTCTGCCCCTTCAAATTTAGTTTTCGTTAAAAGGGAACAGCTGTTAATATTCTCTAAGTTCCCACATATCGTCGTTTTAAGTTTCTTCAAAAGGTGTTTTGATTTAGGCAAAAAAGTTCATAACATTCCATATTTTGAAACTTTCGCATTTATAACACTAGATACAGAGTTTAACACAAGAAGATGGCAATTAATGTTCACATATAAACGAACTCTTACACGAGCTTGAACAATATACTTAAAACTCTGTACCAGAAAAGTACAGATAAATACAAAGTAACGGAGCATTTGATTTTCTTAGTCTACGTGACCTATTTCTGTCCTTTGTAACAATTTTCGTTGAACTTTAATTTTATAGAATTGCTAATGGATTGAAAACATTTCTCAAGTCACGAAGTAACTGTTGTACTGTATATATATATTTTTGCCATCTCTCGACTTAAAGTCATCGTTATTTTTACTATTTTATTAGGTCTCCAGCTTATCCAGCAAACGCTGTTTTCCCAGATAAATATATTGCAATTAAAAAATTGCGGTCGATGGTAGAAAGGTGAAAATTAATGGTTGTATGTGTTTTTTTATGCTGTATGATAAAAAAATAAAAACAAAATAGGGGTGCACGGATTTACAAATCTAACCGATATGCACACAAAATTTCTCGAAATTCGGTCTAGCCATTTCGGAGAAGTTTAATTACAAACACCGTGATACCAGATATATATTAGATATAAAGCATTAAAATATTTTATTTAAGTGTGCTTAATGACGCGAGTATTATCTATGCTTCTATGTAATACTTATAACCTATACATATATTATGTAAAATAAAGTGCCTGTTTGTAATTTTAAAATAAAAAATAATCGAAGCACAATTGTCTTGTCTACATGTTCCAACTTATATCTGATAAGTTCCAACTTATAACATATCTGGCTTGACCAATTTTATATAGAATTTCAATGGCATATAACTAATTAGACTATCTTTATAAATGTGTGCCTATGTGTTATTCTGATGTGTTAACTATATTATTTTCAAGTTTAATAAAAATCCATTTAATATAAATAAGTTTTTGTGTGAAAACGCTACAACCACACATCCAAATATCCATATATTGTAACAAACTTCCGCATTTTAATATTATAACTAAATACTTATATTACAAGGAGTAACGATATTTTTATTTTAAAAATGATTACCTTTTTTATTCTTAATTAGGCATCACTAGTTAAGAATAAAAAAGATTCTTACCTATGCTAATGACCATTCGTTCAATTTTATTCAAAATGTCCTTCATTTTTCTGTTGACCTGGTGAAGCCTATCCAACATAATATGAACACTGTCCTTCATCGCATTGAACGGTTGTTTCACGGAATCGCTTAAGTGTCGCACGTTAGACTTTATTTGTTCCTGCAATATCACACTTATATAATATTTTGTAAAATATAACTTTCTAGCAAAACGCGTCATCCATATTATTTAACTTCTATCTGTAATTTCAAATAGTAAATAAGTTGTATTTTACTGCCAATGTTTTCACTTTTTTTCCGGGGACAGAAAAGAGGATTGATGCTAAATGCAATTCATATACCACAAAACTGCCTTTTTAAAATAAATAAATAGAAACTACTTCATTTAAATTTGGATATAAAACTAAGTTTTCATTTATTATTTTTATCATTTAAATGTTTGAAGTATCTTTCTGTGGCATGGTGTACCTAACTCTTATAGAAATGGGCTCATTTTAATTGTTTTATTTTGTTTAAAAGTTGACGTGATCAAAATGGTTCATTGCTACAGTTTATGAAGATTTGTTTAGGCAAAAAATAAAAAGGAAAAATAAAAAATAAGTAATGCGTTAGAGATAAAACCTAGGTATAAAATTACTAAAATATTCAATTCTGCTATCACTAAGATACTTATAATGTTACGACACTAAGCCCGTCGTTCAAAATTAATGATGTGTAAATGGACCGTAAGCAAGACCATTAGTGTATTAGTCCAGAAAGATATAACCTACTTTTTGCATCAGTGATTAATAAACGGCGAAAGTATGTCACTTTATGTAAACACATGTCTTTAAGATCCCTAGCTTTGTAAACCTCTATGTCCGATGTAACCAATAAAAATTGAAACATGTCCTTCTTTCAAAATATATAAATATTTCCAAAAACGATCAGTCAAATATGAATAAAAGTGTTAACTTTAAAATGAAACAACGTCGTTTAAGTCTACTATACGCTTATTACTTTGGCGAAATTTCTAATATATATTCTACAAAATTGTCTAACAATCGAGAAGAAAAACTATAAAAGTATACAGGCGAGCAAGATCACATCATCCCATATCAGATGCAAGTAAACCCATTTAATAAAAAAATCGCTTGCCTAACAGATTTAAAGTAAAGGTTAAGTTAACGAAATAGATTAAGTTCATCCATAATTCAACTTGAGGGACAAATAAAATATCGCACAGAACTGAAATAAAATGGTTTCATGATTAAAATCATAGAGATATCACTTTTATCTGTATTTATAACTATAGTAAAATGCGCATTGCGTTTAATACCAGATATAGTGGCGTCAATTTAGAAAAAACAAATGGCTGGACAAGTATTAGTACTTCCTTTTCAATAAATTATTTGTGGAACAGATAATTTATTAAAAAGTCTGTTAAAATTTACACGGACACGATGGATGTGAAAACAGGTTTAATTAATTTTTAATAATGTTCTACATAAAAATATTTTTTACCTCAAATACTTATATCTAACGAATTTAAGATCTTACCTGACTGCATGCCATAGATTCTGTCAAAACTTCAGAGTTCCGCAATGTATTCGTAGCCGGGCCGGTTAAAATGAGTATTAGGGCGTAACAAGTGAGAGTGTATCTCCCGATACGTGAGAAGAACTGCGGTATTAGTAAAAATACCAAACATCTGCAGGAAATTAAGTAACAGGATTTTCCTTATCGCGATGATTACGAAATACGTACATATCACGTTATAGTGGTTTTGTAAATTGCTTTGGACAAGGCTTATTTGATGGTAGGTTAATTTAAGCATATGACATTAATAATTCAATAATGGCTGTCGCCCTATTTATACTGATATACATACAAAATTTATTGAAACGCAACTTGAAAATAGCATCTACTTTAAAAATAGCGTTAGCATATCATTACGCTGTAAACAAAGTGTCTATTTACCTAATTCTATTGCTGAAAGCGAGTCCAAGTGTGAGGAAGAATCCAATAATAGAACTCATTATAGTGGCGTGCACAAGTGATATTGACAATTGGCACACAAAGAATATACAGCAAAGATATGTTAACAAGACTCCACCAAGAAAACCTATACAGCTCTTCAATAGGCAATTAGGAAGCGTTTCATCTATTAAATATAGCGTTTTTGTATAGGGACGACAGTTCGTTAGGCGCCGAAACATTATTTTTAAAGTGGAATTCTCAAGGATATGTTTGGAGTAATATAAAGAATTTATTTTCTCATTTTCATAGTCTTCGTAGTGATATTCTATCCTTCTTGTATTCCATGGTGGGGCAAATGTCATTTTTCGTGCATTTTATAATGAGTAACATAATTAAACAGCAATAATTAATCTTCAATAGTTTTCCTATAAAGGTGACTTACTACAAATGTTTAGCGTAGCAACAGATATTTGACAATATTGTCAGAAACTAGAATTAAATTGATATGATATTTTTTCTGAGTGCCAGCATTTTAGTTTTTAGTTGATTGTCAATAATTTTATTAAGAGTGTCGGTTTCTTTCGTCCTATATTTTCCAATGTTTGATGCTTTTATAACACAATATTTTAATTACTAACGAGTGTATTAAACGATGTGTGACGAGAAAACATACAGTTTTGGTTGATTTATTTTTCACCTAAGGCTTACTACGTATCGAAAAAATAGTCTTATATTTTGTCGATACTAAACGCGCCTTTATCATAATAAGGATGTACTCTATTTAGTTGATGCCTAATCAATTCGCTCAAGATCTTTCCTAATTATAGTACCTACCTACAAAGATCGTAGTAAATGCCCTTTGAGTCAATAATCATTATTAGTAGTGAAACCAGGCATTTTTGAGTTCATTGACTGAACTAAATTGTCAATAGGAGAATTTAAATGGTATTCGCATCCAGTCTCGGCCCACAGACGACCTCTCTTCTGCGCAAGGGTTCATTCATAAAACATGCGCAGAACACTGCATTGCTACAAAATCAACTTCACTTCGAAATAGCTCTTGAGCTACATTACCGATATCTTTTCATTGAAATCTGTTGAAATGTGTTAATTCACCTTTATTTGTGCGTTTTATCTTAGACTATCTG
Source organism: Hebomoia glaucippe (assembly GCA_025727935.1). Taxonomy (NCBI): domain Eukaryota; kingdom Metazoa; phylum Arthropoda; class Insecta; order Lepidoptera; family Pieridae; genus Hebomoia; species Hebomoia glaucippe. The sequence goes on from JAOSYY010024445.1 coordinate 34,279, forward strand.
GTGGGAAATCTTGTGAAAATGTATAGATGATCATATTTGTTATATTTAGTTATTAAGTGTGAATCAAAACTCCATTGAAAAAATCACGTAAGTGCCCATTAACGTATCTTTATAAAATTTTGTACACTCTCAATACGTACTTGCTTATAATTATTAATATAGAAGTAATATATATTAAGCTATTACAAATAAATATTGTGTAATTTAAAATACACTGTGCTATAATTTTATATTTATTAGTGATTTTTTTTTCTTATTTGTATAGTACTCCTTAAAAATTCTGTTTAAAAAAATAATTAAAACATGATTTCGTGTCGTAATCGTATTTTTACGAAAAATTAAAAATTCTGGAATATCTTTAGTGCTTTTGATTTAGAGTTCGTTAAGTTAATAATTGTATTAAATGACTATATTTTGTTATGATGTTGTTATAAGTAAATGCTCATAAGATTTTTTTTTCAAATTATGTCGACTAATATAGAATTTTTTTGTTATAAAATTGTAATTTAAAATATTAAGAACTATTTTTATATTAAATCGTATGTTTACGTATCGCTTTTCTACTTCGATATATTTATTCTGCCACTAATCAAAATTAAAAAAGAAAAAATAAAGGAAATAGTTTCCATTTAAAAATATATTAAAGGTTTGTATATCTAAATTGTTATAAAAAAGATTATATTACAATTTAATAATTAATGAACACAATTTAAAAATAACTTCTTACAAAATTCTAAACCCTTTGCTTTTTAGTGGGAACAGTTATCATATTAATAAAAAAATTATCGATCCGGATGAAAACACACATACGAGTATAACGTCACAATTTTAATTTTGGTTTTTGAAAAGAAGTCTACAAATAGCACTGTAATATATAATTTTATAGATTCAATTGTAGAGGCTTTTTGATGTTCCAGTGGAACGCAGTAAAAATGTATGATGTCAAACTTAGACTTAAAACAGTTAATAATGACAGGTTTCTTATTGTTTTTGTTTTGATTTTTGAATCGTAAAAAGCGTACTTTGTGTAGAATGCGATGATACTGATGAATATTCTAGGTTTTATTTCTTTTTGTTTTAAGCAAAATAAATTTTAACAACATAATGAAATGTTAAAGATATTATAAAGGTAACTTCGTTATATAGAATATAATATTGCGCTCATAAAATAAATATTTATTTCAATTTGATATGCGTAAGAGATTGTTTGATTACTTGGTTGGGTAAAAGTATAAAATAAGTTTTCGTAACTTATAGTCAAGCACTAGTTATCATCATTAATATACAAGTTTAGTACATATGTTTCTTATATGTATATAGAGATCCTCCTAGAATGTAATTATTCTTAGTTACACTAATATTAAAATTAGCTGACTTTTATTATCTTATCTTAAGATTATAATTTAATCATTTATAAATTGGCTTAAATTTTGTATATGTAGAAAATATAGAGTAGGTTATAGCAAATAATATTCTTTTCACCTTTTTCTAAAGATGTCTACTGGCAATGCGCCTTCTGGCTTTGTTGATGTCTCACGAAGATTGTAATACATAAAGTTATAATGACTGTGAGTTTTGTAGTTGAAGACTGTTATCTCTACTATACTGCTAAATTTATCACATATTTTTCTCAGACCATGGATAACGAGCAGCCACATCAGGAGTTGGTAAAATGTGTAGTAGTGGGAGACACAGCTGTTGGTAAAACAAGACTTATTTGTGCTCGAGCGTGTAATAAACATGTTTCACTATCTCAACTTATGACAACCCATGTGCCAACAGTTTGGGCTATAGATCAATACAGAATCTATAAGGATGTAAGTCTATTATTATGGATTTACTACATATATGGATTACAAAGATTATATTTATTTAATATATAAAAATTTTATTATTGAATAGATATTTTGACAGAAATGAAATAAACTATAATTTCAAATATTTACTGAATTTTTATTATTGATCAACTGTAAAAGCTGAATTATGGAACTATTTACACAATGAAATGGAGGATATTGTTAAGCTTTTACTTAAATGTCATATTCTTTTCGCAGGTGTTAGAAAGATCCTGGGAAGTCGTCGATGGAGTAAATGTTTCACTCAGACTATGGGATACTTTTGGAGACCATGAGAAGGATAGGCGGTTTGCGTATGGCAGGTGAGTGATACTGATATTGTCTTTAATATGAAATATATTTTGTTACTAAAGGTAATGGTGCCATAATTTATAAAACCAAATGACTTAAAACTATATTTATACAGTAAGTTTTATTTAGATAATGAGTTATAGAATTAATAAATTGTAAGTACTAGTTAGCTTGTGTGGTAACTTAGAATATAATTATGTGCCATAAATTACCATTTACAAATGGCGAGATTGCTTAGCAATACATATTTTCGGTTTCAGTCATTGAATTTCAGAATGCTTATATAAATAATGGTTTGATTATTAATTAATTTATAGATAAATATTATTAATGAATAAGCTTCATGCTCATTGGTCAGTCTAATGTGAAATAATATTCTTGGGCTGTTAAATAACAAGTGTCTGATAGTCAAATAGTAATAATTTTATCATTTCTATAACATTCTTATGACCTTACTATGCAAGCCATAGAGTGTTACGTCGGCTGACATGATACAATTTTATTTATACTACATTACGTTAATCTGTGTTAAATAACTGTGAGTAATTTTATATAATTTGAATATTTCCGTTTACGATATTTGATAAATTTATGGTAGGTACAATTCTAGGGTTGTTCCTGAATTTTGTTATGTTTGTGCGGGTAAATAAAGAATCAGTTTTTAAAATCTAGATTAACTCGACAAAACGGTAAAAATAAATATAAGCACCTATATGACTTGATTATAATATAGAAATGTCTAGAATTTTAAGTATTAAAAATTATCAAACGACGCCTCGCAGTTTTAATCATAAAATGGTTCTTATATGATTTGGTGGGAACATTTTCAAATGTTTATATGCATATTATTCGTATGTCGGGTCATTTTGGAAAATTAAATTGAATGTTGTTAAAAGCATAATTCGTAGGTGAAAAGCTTCTGAACTGATATAATATGTATTATCTTAAATATCCAAATGTACGAAAATTATAGGTTTTCAGCACATTATGAATTAGCTGTGTCCGCGACGTCGACTCCGCGGAATTGTTATTTTTTTACTATTTATATTAATCAAAATGTAATAAAATTCCTATAATAAAAGTAGTTTAAGTTACTCCTTATTATATCAGCAGCAGACACTTCAAATTTATTTATTTAAACAGACAATGTAGATGAGGTAACATCACAAAAGGCTTTTGCACATCTGTCGCAAAATATGTCGTAAAACTGTTGTAGAAGATATGCACCTATTAGCCTTAACATTCGAAAGCGACAGAGGTCACGAACATGTGCTTTTTATAAACATTATTAAATTTTACAGGTCGGACGTGGTACTGCTATGTTTCTCTATAACAAATCCTATTTCTTTAAGAAACTGTGGCGCGATGTGGTATCCAGAGATAAGGTAGGTGTTAACGTAATATATTTATGCAAAATATACCTATTGTGTGAAGAAGGAATTCAAACTGCAGATGATTCGGATTTTTTTATAAAATAGTTATCTTGCCGAATGCCAAAGACGAATTATCATCTATTACTGAAAAAAATTGTTTTTCTCATAATAATAAATGTCTTTAATAATATAGGATAATTGGGATTCAATTGTTATTTATTATATATATTTATTTCTTTCAGACGCTTTTGCCCTAACACCCCTGTACTTCTTGTTGGCTGTAAAAACGATCTACGCTATATGTATAGAGATGAAACATATTTGAACTATTGTAAGGATAGAAGCCCATTTATAAGGTAAGTTATTCGTCGTTTAAGGAATTAGTCTCTTGTGGGCATTGTATATTTACTTGCGTTTTTCACAGCCAGTTATATACCTATCTAAATTATCCTCTATGAAAACGATGTGTTTTTATTAAGTTTCCATTAGTTTTGTACGCTGTGTAACGGTTCAATAGTCCTGTAGGGGCAGTAAGTACATTTAGCATAAAATGTCTGAATGCTTAAAAGTTTTTCAAAGATGGCTACGAATAGTCGGGGGTTTTGACTCTTGGTCTTGCTTATTTGTATAATTTATATACTCTTGTTATTTTGATCGTTAATTATTTACCTGTTTTAATCCCGTGAGACGAATATCATTGATACGTTTAAGCAGTAACCGGCTGTAATAGGTATTTCAGATTGAGTTTCAAAATTTCTCAAAACTCAATAAAAAGAATATATAATCAATAACTTTAAGTAACCCCCTATATAAATTCATAGCTAAGAACCATCTTGACTATATCAACCAAAAAATAAAACATATTAAAATGGACCTTTAGTATAATAGGTGCTATACAGACAAATAAAGTAAACTTTTAATAATATTCGTTCGGGGCTTAACAAGTGCGAATAGGTGTTATTGTTTAATTCAAGTGATTAAGATGTTATGTATATTCAAATGAAACTCATTTTTTTAAAATTTATTTGTCATTAATTAGCTGTGATCTTTTTCAGGGCGCCTAGAAAGAGCGATCTTGTAATGCCCGACCAAGGTAGAGCTTTAGCGCATGAATTCGGCATCTATTACTATGAAACATCTGTGTTCACTTACTATGGGGTAAATGAGGTGTTTGAGAACGCTATACGAGCGGCGCTGATAGCTCGGAGACAACAAAGATTTTGGATGACCAATTTGAAACGGGTCCAAAGACCTCTTTTACAGGTGTTCTTCCTGACTGAGTTGTTATTAGTCGCAATTAATTTGCAATCTGAACTTGAATTTTGTCTAGAAATCGTAAATGAATATAGAAATAACAGTATAAAGAATGTAAAATATCTTAAAAATTGTACCGTAGTTATGTTATGTTTTTTAAGTATGGCTATATTTCCAGTTGTCACCGATACCTCGGTAACTGCTTAGCCAATTTTGATGATGGAATAATCGAGTTGTTCTTTTCTTAAAAGAGCAGGCTTGAGTTCGTTTCTTTAAACACTTATTTATCTACACTAATATTATAAAGAGGAAAGAAAGATTTGATTGTTTTCTTGTTTGTTTGTTTGCATTGAATAGACTCCGAAACTACTTGACCGATTTGAAAAATTCTTTCAGCGTTAGGAAGCTACACTATCTGCGGTGAACATAGGTTACATTATATTTTCAAAAAAAAAAAAATAGGGAACCTCACTAAAAGTTC
>JAOSYY010024445.1:39633-56420 GCA_025727935.1 Hebomoia glaucippe
AGCTACACTATCTGCGGTGAACATAGGTTACATTATATTTTCAAAAAAAAAAAAATAGGGAACCTCACTAAAAGTTCAATAATGTAATCCAAGGTTTAAAAATCGAAATGAACACGAACGAAGCCACTGGCAGCAGTTAGTATGATAATATATTATAGAAGTGATTATATTCTTAGGTAATATATTATTTTTTGATTATTTTTACTAATAGATATTTTTTAGGCTCCGTTTAGGCCACCGAGACCACTAGAGCCGGAAGTGACGATAGTTAACAGTGTATATCTAGAAAATATGACTACATTATTACGACAACAGGTAAATAAGATGTTTGACTTCAGTTTATATCATTATAAATATTGATAAAATATAATGTCGATATCAAACTGTGTAAATTTCTGAACCAATATTAATTAACGTTGATACAAAGATAGGTAAGGCATTAAGACAGTAATACGGTATTTCGTTTTAATAATATATAATTTTAAATTAGTGTAAGAGGCGATATATTTTACATGAAACTATTTATATATATTTAATTATATAAAAATGAATGCTTATTCTCGATAAGTTCCTAATCTATTTTTTCCATTATAATGATAATTTAGTAAGTAATTGGTTTCTAGGCTAAAATGATTATATCTAACTGGTAAGTAATTGATATAAATCACATAAATGATAATTGATTTTTTTTCTTCAGTATTTCACCGACATGGTTATAATCTGTGGCGCGAAAGGTTTTCCTGTGCATAGATTCATGATGGCGGGCGCGTGCGAAGCATTCCATAGATTACTCACCACAGACTGCATCAGCGTATCCACTGAACTAGCTAGGAGCTCTAGTGAGAGCAGTATGGTACGTGTTACAGATTATCTGTACCATGTACTTTAAAAATCTCGATAACGACAAATTTCAAAGAAAATTACTGTATTAAAATGTTTTTATGGACATTGAATTAAATATCTTAATTGTATTTTTATTAGGTTAGCAGCATGGGCGAAGCAACAACGGGCGATTTTAACGAGGACACAGAATATTTGATCAGACAAGATCAAGCTAAACAGTTGAGGTATTAAATGTTTTATTTGAATTTCATTTACGATAAAAATAATAAACTACTAAATCTAAAAATTCTTTAGATTACCAATTATATAAAGAAATACTTAAGTTTATGGTCCTTCGATCTTAAATTATTTTAGAGTAAATATTTTAATGACAGCATATTTTATGGTTATAGAGTGTGGGATCAAATTAAACGTCGTTCATCGTGCCAGATCTTACCCGTTAGCGACAACTGCAAGAAACCACCAGACCTTTACAGAGAAGTCAACCATCCTGCCATTTTGTCCATCAAACTTGTAAGAGTAAGTATCGCGATTTTTATTTTTCGGAAACTGAAATTAAGATAATTACAAGCATTATAGTCAATTAGATTTATTCCATTATATTTATTATTCAAAAAAAAAAAATATCAGCCCTACTTGTTACTACTACTGGTAAATTTTGAAAGTCATTTTTATTATTGATTGTTTAATCGAAATTGAACGTAGTTTTTTTAATCGTCATTTTAGTGCGACAAGATCCAACACGCAACATCACAAACACAGACAATCGTCACAATGAGTAAATTAATATCCCAAAACGTTATGCAAGAGATCATCAACTTCATATACACAGGAGCTCTAGACGGCAGCGCGTTTAAACAGCAAGTGCGTATGAAACTCGTCTTTAATACAAAGGAATAAGCAGCGTAATTGATTGGCTTGCTTTTACTGCTCTAAAGTTTGAGACACACTTGGTGTTTTTGCCTTCCTATTTTATATAAAATGGCAGATTTTTATTTGTATTTTAAATAGTGTTACACTAGGTTTTAATTGTATTTGTTTAATTAATAGATAATTTTAGTTATAACAGATAGAATTGGAGTGTCTCATGGATTTCACCTATATCCTATCTACATGACGATATTGTAACAAGCAAAGAATATAATTAAATGTTTTTCTTTCGCCACTTTTTCATTACGTTTATTTGTAGTTTCGGAAGTATTTCTCTTTATGACGAAGGTATGATCATAGCAGAAATCATATCTTAAAAATAAGTAAGGCCTGGTAGAAATTGTACTTGTGTTATTTCGACATTAAGTAAGTTGTAAGTTTATTTATCTAATGTATTAGTAGATTTCTAGTATAATAATTGAGTATTATATTATTTTACATATTCAGTAGTAAACGTTTTAATAAAACCCAGCGTGTCTCAACCTTTAGCTTTTTATAGTAGATAGAAGTACCCTCAGTACCTTTATTTATATACAAAGTAAATAATTCCTTTATATTGCTGCTTCTAAAACACAGTTTACGCTTTCTTATGTTCTATTCTATATATTCTAAGCCTTATCCATATGATAATTCAAAATTAAATAAAAAATAATAATTAAAACAATAATATGTTCTGCAGTCCGCTGCTATTGGATTACTACTGGTAATTTTTATTATTAAATAAATCATAAATCATAATAATTATAACATCTATTATTATATTTTATGGTATTTTAAATTTTCTCTTTCGATATTGTATAATAGGATCACACTTAGCTTTTTTCCGGATGATTTTTTTGCTTTTTTTATACACGACTCGTATATTTTTCTTACTTGCATGCATATTTATTTTGGTATGAATTCTTTTTCATAAGTTTTTTTCTTCTATATTCAACTTCATTAGGTATTTCATAATATTTAAGTGGAATTTTACGAAACTTTAGAGATTCGTTCTACCTCTATTAGGATTTTAATTTTTGTATGAAAACTTAGTTGATTAAATTGGGTAATATACAAAAAAGAAAAACGAATAGTTTTAGATTCTCTAATATATTGGAAATGACTTTGATTTATAACATTATTTTAGTTATCATTTGGTTTTCGGTATTCCTGAGTAGGGAAAATATGTCATACCGTTTGAAAAGTCATCTCAGTTCTATTATGACACAATTGTAAAGAGTTTTGAATTTAGTAGCCTATGTATTTGTACATATTCCTTGGCAATGACAAAACTATTAAGCTGATTTTAACTTTCGATCGAAAATGACAAGAACAACAATCAATATGACAGTTGTAACATCACAGAACTCTCCGAATAAAGGGGTACAGGGTTAACACTTTTTAAATTAGAATAGATTTATACAGTGTGTATCAACAGGAATTACGTCAAGCAGCCGAGCTGTTGGGATTCCCGGAACTGACGAAACTCAGCCAATTCATACTAGATCAGCATTTGTTGTTCGACAAAGGGTTCATGTTACAGTTTCATACGGTAAAGATATTAGAAAAACTTAGAACATAAAATAATTGTAAAAATCGAGATTTTGGTCGAGTTTTAAAGGATAATTAATAAATTTAAATCATAAAACTTTTTGAATTTTCTGTACAAAGAACCATTGATCACTTATGCGTTAAATTTATTAATTAATTACTTTACAATGTAAATTGTATTCAAGGTTTCATATAATATAATAATGGAACCCTTACTAAATCTGTTTCATTACATTTTTTGTTAGTTTCTCTTCTAAAAAATTAGTAAAACTAGTAATATCTGAAAGTAAATTTTAGCCTATTTCAGTAATATTTCAAGAACTTACCATGCATGTTGGTTGGATTACAATACAATTATTAAGTATCTCGTAGTTTATCTTACGTATGATGGAGGTATAGCAGTATTTATAGTTTTTTAAAACTACCTACATAAAGTTATACGTAAGGCAAGGTTTATAAATAGATTTCGGAGTTAAAATATCATAACTTCCAGTCCATACCGCAAAGACTACGGGACATGTACGTGGAAAGGCATCTATTTGCTGATGTGACGTTCGATTTGGATGACGGTATTCACCTCGCACATAGAGCCATGCTTATGGCTAGATGCGATCCCATGAAGGCAATGTTCCAGGGACATTTTAGAGAAAGCACTTCAAGAGTGGTAAGTCTAGTACATAGTCTAGTAACTATTAATAATCACAAATCAAAACTCTCTCAGGGGTACAGTTCCGAGTTCTCCGAGACGAAATTTAAGTTACTCCCATGAATTGATAATTCAATTAATTAAGACGCAAGCAAATCTGTATATTTCTTTCAGATAACATTTCCGGGGGTTAAAATGTATGCTTTTCATATCCTACTATGCTATATCTACTCTGATAAGATACCTACCGTAGAACCGACGAGGTGTCTTGAGTTACTGGAATTGGCGAATAGACTATGCATGAACAGACTGGTCACACTTGTTGAAGCGAGAGTGATTGATCAACTACAGCATCAAGATAGGTGAGATTTGGGATAAATGTCTTTCCAAGGCTATGAAATGACGACTATTTTAAAGTATAAATATTGTTAATTCAATTCCCTCCCTCTAGGCATAAGGACGACATATTTTTGTGTTTGTTTTTAAACATTATTTACAGCCAAATAGCTGATCAGTCTCATGTGTCCTAATTAGCCTTTAAAATCTATACGTATAAAAAAAATTGGGGCGTGTATAATATCAAATATTTTTTTAATTTAGTTTTCTGTCTGCTTAATACATTTAATCTCTAAAACAGCTTGACCGATTATGACGGGACTTTCACTAACAGATAAATTGACAAAGATTAACTATAGCTTGGTTTATTTTTTGAATAGATAAAATTCACGTGGAAGAAACTGTAGATTTTTTATATTTTTTTCAAGAGTTTCAATGCTTTTTAGGGTGGGAGATGAAGATCAAGTCGTTGAAATAGCACTGTCTTTGTTGGAGCCTGTTAAGGTGATAATTTTTATTCTGATAAATTAGTAATTTTAGCTAAGTCACAGAAAAAAAAATGTATACCAAAGAGAAGTCTGCGTCAAGAGATACTAACCATTTCATTAAAATGTATTTTTAGAGGTCTCCTTACGTGAAATGCAAAAATCCGAGTTTCGACTTTAGTCTTTTCTATAAACCGTTTCAGGATTATGTAATTGAGGTATCCTAGCATAAAGAAATTTATCATTAAGTTTCAAGTATTTTAATAAGAATTGTATAATTATATGAATGGTAGATTTTTTGATGACGTAACCGTATTCTATATGTGGCATTAAATTCGAGTCTTAATTTATTTTAAGTTGCATAATGCGCACAACCTATCGGAATGGTGTACGTGGCGATTGTGCGGTGCATACGACCGTGTTTGCCGTGCGAAGCACCTCAGTGCCACCTCTCGGGAGTACCTCGCGGATAACCGCTGGCCACCTGTTTGGTAAGAATCATTGAGATACCCACATACCCACATTTTTGTAAACAATAGCTTAATATAACTCCCTGGAAACTATGTAACATAACATATTCAGCCAATAAAAATGACAATTAATACAGTTCTATTTTATTTATTGGGTTGATAAATTAGAAGTTTCATATTCCTAGTTGCAATTTGAGTCTTGAAATAAAGTTCTTGGTCCCGTGTCAAAATTTTGTACACAAAAACTTATAGGTACAAGTCTCAAAATTACATTCATACTTAAGTCACATCTTGAGACAAGTACTTTAAAGTTAATATCGATATAAGTTTAATTAAATAATATATTGTATTTAAATATCATAGGTACGTGAAGGAATATGATTACTACCAGAAATGTCTCGCTGAACAATCGAAGGAATTGAAGGAAATTCGTCCGACAACATCTCTTCAAGCCAATCAGCAGACTGGTTGCTTGTGTTTTACCAGTAAGTATACTTTTCCAAATTATTTACATATATCCACAATCTGTATTAAAGGACGATTTATAATCAAAAATATTTTTTCATGTAATAGATATTTTATTAAGAGTTATATGGATTGTTGAAATATTTCATGAAAATCGTAGTGGAAACAGGAAGTAGTCAACTATAAATTCAAACTCAAAGAATTCTTTAACTTATTTCTTCTAAAGTCAACTTTTGAAAATTGAGAAGTATTAAACACCCTATAATATATTTAAAAGGAAATCTAACAGTCAAATATTAACTTTGTCTCATGTATCAAAATAATATTAAATATTAGATTTTAAATAGAGATTCTGTCATATATTTAATTTCTCAATTAGGTGTTTTATGAAATAGATATAAAAGTAAAATAGTATAAAAAACCTAATCTGGAAAACCACCAGAAGCGGAATTTGGCCCAAGCTACTTATTAATAATAAGTATTATTATAATTAGATATCATTTAACAAACTTTTAAATGTAGTAATGAAATAACTTTGTAGTGGAAGTTTTATTCGTAGTTTGAATTATAGTAAGTGATATCAAGTTCGTCTATAACACCCTCTTAGTTGTAAACATCACAGGGCCAACACGTTCAGAAAAAGTAAGTGAACATATAATTCGTTGTCTTGGGATTGATGATATAGAAATGACATTTTGTAAACTACAGGTAAGGTACGGCGTGAGAGTGTCGCGGTTACAGCAGATGCGTCGACTGCACTCTGCCGGACGGAACCCCAGCAACCGCCCCTCTGACACATGCCTTATTGGAGGTAAGTTATTTTTAAAAAATACTAGCTAACCCAGCGATCTTTGTTCCGCCTGAGAGGGAATATATGAGCAGATTTTGGATATTACTAAGTTCAATTTTTTATAAGGATAATAGATTAAATCAACGATAATATCACCTTAAGCTAATAGAAACTCGAAACAAACACATCGACCGTTCAATATATAAATGAAGTTATAATTAGATATGGAAATATCTACATATAACTTAAGTTACAATCAAGTTACTAATAAGTTTTAGGCCCATATGGCAATAACTTACTTGTATATAATTTTTTTTCTATATAAAGCTTTGACACGATAGTCATATATCGTCTTATCATTTTTAACTTTTTTGGCTAATCCGATGAATTATCCGAGTGATCACCTGCGTACACTTACTAATATAGGTATGTTATCTATAATAACATTTTTGTTATCAGATCGCTACGTTTCGCGGTACTCCTGCCTGTGTCCATGTGCTTTATGAGCACAATACTGACTATTTTGATTATTTTCCATATATACACGTAGAGCGATTGTCAATCGCGCTAGTGTAGCTTAGCCTTAACAAATCATTGATAATCCAACCGAATTATTTGTTTAAAATAAAAATTAATTAGTTTTATACAGGATTACTGAAGTTCTGGAAAATTAAATAACCACTTGCAGTTTTCTGTTTGGACGCTTAATTTTTATTTGAATTTTTAAAGTGATTGAAGTTCTAGCCACTTTTCTTCAATAACTTTAGCAATGTGTGTAACAGTTATATATATTTTTTTCATATAATTTTAAATATCGTATTTTCGGCGTATTTTAAAGTACGATTGTTTTATCAATGATATGTTAACCATATTTATAGTATTAAATCATTAATTCAAGCGATCCATCGCATAGAAACCTAATGCACTAAATTTTCGAATTTTTAATGACGTCAGGAAAATATTGTCACATGAAAATATTATAAGTTAGGGTCGGTTATACAAAATATTTTGCATTGCAAAAAGATAAATGTGATTTTGTAGAGGTGAATATGTTTTTGAGTAAGATGCCAGTGATTTATTGTAAGGTATGCTCATTATTTTATACCAGTATCTGTACTAAAATTAAAATATATGAGGCGTATTTAATATTTGAGTGTTAGATTTCCTATTAAAATAATTAAGGTCGGATTAAATAAATTTTCTCAGATTCAAAAGTTAACTTTAGATTTTGAATATTTATGAACAAATATCGGTAGTAAATTGAGAATTAAGTCTTCTCCAGAATTTATAGTTCCCAACTACCTCCTGTAAATCAAGATTTTCATGAGAATAAAATATTTCAACAATTCATATAATGAACGAAAAATTTATGGTACATGAAAAAGGCAACTCTTTATTATAGTTCATAGTTTAGTACAGATAGTGGATAATGTAAATACACGCCTTATCCCCCGACTGTCAAATATTATAATCGAATGTGCAGCAATATAACCTAGAATTGTATTGTCATTGTAAAAATACATTTGTATAATATGTGCTTAGTAAAATCGTAGAAAGAAATATTTCGCCAGTATTATTTATTTTTCTATTTTTTTTTCATTGTTTAATTGGAATTAAGTCGTGATTTTTAATGAATGATATTTGTAATCCTGAAATGAATAGGATTTGTAAAGCATTGTAATACGAAGTTAAGTCGCAGGTATCACAGGGATTGCGAACGTTTGCTTCGCCATTTTTCTTAAGAAATGTTAAATGAGGTCAGACGTGCCATTAAATAATTTTGACTTAGTAATTTTAATTAACACCTTTTTAAAAGTGTGTAATGAATTAAGTGCCCATAATATTGTGTCGCGAGGCATAGGTTTACTATCCCTGCTGTAAGATAAGCTACAAAATGGACGATAATATTAAAGAAAATGGTTTTAATGAACTTGTTTACGATTTTAGTTGAGTTTAACTTGTTTATATATTTTCTATAAGTAGAATATGTGCGTTCCAGTCTCTGATTGCTCGTTGTATTTATGTTTAGGACAAACACTTCGTCAACTAAAAACGTAAGCTAAATTTGTTGCAAATAATGTATTTTAGCAACTCTTGCTCGTTTACCGCGGGAGCACAAAAACCGTTTTAAAAGCTTAAATTGCGTACCGGCGCCTTCTTACGCCATGTGGTAGACAAAATTCAGTTAATTTAGTTTAGAAACAGCGCCCGGAAAGTGACAATTATCAAATATTATTTTAAAATTATACATTTTTTTCAACTCTGATAATAGAATTAAAACAATTTCGATTGCAAAGCAATTAATTATTTACTTTTATCGTTAATTCTATCTGTATACAGTTTCTTACATGAATAGAAACTGAAAATCTCCAAAGATTAAAGTTTTAGTTTTGTGTATTGTTATTTCTATGTTAATTTGTTTTGTTCTTAAAGATTTTATTCGATAGCATTGTATTCTTGTTGTAAACTTTCATTAGTTATTTCTGTGATATTTATAATTATTTGAATGAATGTTTATTAGATATGCTGTAGTACTATGTAGGTGTATTGTATTAGTCAATACCGTGAGCATGAGTCCTAGTATTTTGGTTACATCAAGTATGGTCCTGCCTTCCTCTTTTTTTATTCTCCAGTTGAAAAAGGTTTTATAACTTTAATTGTTGGCTACAGTTATTTTGCATCGCTGTCTCATTGTTTATGTATCTGACTATTGCATATTAATAAAACCTTTTAACATTGTAACTATGAAAAAGATTCGATAATTTGAATATCCCAATCCCACAACTATCGATCCGTTTCTTAAAATTGTTTTCTTAATAAAACTATTATAGCCAAATGGTTTAGGCTATGACATCTAATCTTTTCGAATTAGTACTTAGTAATTATAAGCCTAAAAACGCATGAATTGTTTTTTTAAACTATATTTTTCACTGGTAGCAAAAAAGAAGTTTAAAACTTGCGCGGGTGCTTTCTAGTCTTTTCTAAAGTACCTATATTATTTAGTATTGGTAATTATGAAATTTTGACGTGTTCAGACCGTCCGATGTCGGTTAGGCAAAAAAAAAAAATCGGAAGTTAAATAATAATTGATTGAGCAAATCTAAACTTAAAGGCTTAAGTTACGCGGAGCTATCTTACCCTATTTAATAAGTAACAATTTTAAATTGAGTAATTTAAAAAAATCCTATATAAATTATATGATTATTCTATAAACTATTACTTTTTAACGCAATCTCACGCACTAACAATAAGTATTAAGTATGGATAATTGCAATTGATTTTTTTTTAAATAAATAGATAATATATTCACATTTCAAAATCAAAATATTTCTAATTATTTTTGTAATGTTTAGGCTATAGTTTGTATATGAATAATTAATGTACAAACAAATTGTTAGTCTTCTTATATTTATAAGTTTGTATTGTACTAATCTCTAGATTTTGGAGTACAAAAATAGCCTAGGCTAGGAATCGCTGCACTTTAATGTATTTTCCGAATATTTTTAATACGCATTTCAATATGGCTTTGAGAAGCAAAAGAGAATATATTATTATTTTTTAATTCCACAAGTCAAAACTCAGATGCTATGCATACGATTTCACGCCTACATATCAAAATAATTACTAAACCAGCAAAAAATCATAAAAAAAAGTGTTTTCTATGCATCATTTCTAAATTTGAAAGTTTTCTGTGCTCTCTAAACATAATGATATCTTCTTCTACACATTTTTAAAAAATAATATATTTTACTACTAAATCAATAATAGTTAACATGATTTCAACTTGCTGAAAAAATTAAGAAAAAACAGCATTTTAAACTTAGAAATGGTTTAGTAAAAGAACATCATGATCTCTATAAAGTCGAAAAAATATTTTCGTATCTCACTTTTTTGGATAAATTGTAAGATCTCATTGTCAGTGCACTCTAAAGCAGGGTTTAATTCGTAAAATATTGCTTCAATTATTAGTATGTAAAAAATTTTAAGAAGATTTCAGATTTGGTCCAAGTTCTTTTTCACTTTTTCATATATATATTTACAAAAATAGTAAAAATATTATTAGAATGGGCAGGTTTATTCTACTGCATCTAAAAGCATGCCGTCATAAAATAATTATCATACATTAATAACATTGTTTGCATGCAAGCCATATTGTAGCATTTTATAATTTAATATATTCTTTGATATAATTGTAATATAATAGACTTCTTTTGACAATTATGCAATATATTTTCTTGTATTTAAAATGTATTTTATTAATTGTATATGATTTCAAACACATTAGTGATGAACATCTGAAATCTTTTTAAGATCTAGTCTTACATAGAAATAAGCATAATAGTATTATAGATTATAATGTCTGATATATTTCGCCAATCTTCACTATGTATTGGTTAATAATGATCTGCCATTTTTTACCCATAGATTTTAATAAGTGTAATTAAAAGTATGTGTAATTATATTGTCTTTTAATTTGTTAACCCACAATTTTTATCAACTTTAAACTTTCATAGAACTTACAAAAGAAAAATTTTTTTTTTACAATTATTAGTGGTCAATGTAATATGAAAATAAAATATTACTCAGCTTACTTGAAATATGAATAAGAACTTAATATCTATACAAATGTGTATTAAAAGTTTATAGGGTTTGAAGGAATCTTTTACTTAAAATATACTGAGTATATTTAAAAGAAACAAAATTGACCTTGGACACTGGCCAAAAATGGTCCCAGTTTACAATACAGGATTAAAGTATGCAAAGTCAATACTGTGTGTCAAAATAAATCACTGCACATTCATACCATTACTGCAATAATAATTAATTGTCTACTTTTCAGAGTGAATATCAAGCTTCTATTTATGAGGTGAAAATGATTAAATATTCTAGAAGTTATAAAGACAATTTACTTCATTTCTCATACAGAAACAGGTATAAGGACAACATTTGAAAAACATAACTTAAAACTAGTACTCTTAATATATAAATCTACTTATAAAGGATGTCCGAGTAACTTTATCTCACTCTTAACTTCATCATATAGTTCTTTATAATCTTCATGTTCTTTAACCAGAACCATTATGCATCCTCTCAAGGTCCCCATGGCAGCTCCTATGTCTTTACGACTAGGTGTGTAACAGTATGGAACATCTTTCTCCTCACAAACAGCTGGTAGATGACACATTATTTCTATTGGTGATATATCCCCAGCAAAGAACACCATACTGAAAATACCAGATTCTAAGGTAAGAAAAGGATCCCGGTTATTTGAATGGCACAATCATATGACAGCATAAAAAAATATATTTTCAATTCTTCTTAATAATCAGTAATTTTCCCCTAAAAGGGATCCAATAATGTTAAACACAAATGGAAGAACGGCTGTTCAGTAACTTTATAAAGCATATACTGTATATCTAGGTTAGTATATTGTATGTTCCTAAACCAAATTAATGATCAGATTACAACAGGTAACACCAATATTTTTATGGTAGTAGTTATGTTAGAATTATATTAGAAAGATAAAAAACGGCATTATCAATCATCTTTCAAATATAATACACACAATTTTTATTTTTACACTGGTGGAATTATGTATACATAACAATACTACACATACATTTCAAAGTTCGGAGTCTTGTATGTACACATAACCTAAAATGCAAGCATGTAAACATACCCTTTTTCTCCTAGTCGTAGTTGCTTCTGGACAATTTTAAGGCCATTTCTTATATAATTCTTATGACCAGTGGATTTCTTAATCAATTTATATATTTTTTTGCTTAACTTTTTTGTCGCCATCGGCTTAGCGATTATGCTGCAGTGTTCTATTTTGTCATCATAACTTAATGTATCAGTTTTAATGCTTACGTCGCCTTTTTGATCTTCTTGTTCTACCGGTTCTTGCTTTATTTTACCCATTTTCAAATTGAATATTGTTCTAAATCTGTTATTGTTACACAATATAATTCAAAACACGTGGACTTAAAGCAGCACGAAAACCATTCAAATCGCGTCTTAAATTGAGTTCTGACATTTAAAAATTTTTAATTTTGAAGTTGACAGTTAACATTGATGATAAACACTCGATCACAGTTAAAATATATAAAATATCAGACAGCTGTCTTTAATTATAATATAAATCGATTGATGTCTACAGAAATAAAAAGTATAATCAATATAACATATTATTTTATATTTAATAAGAGATTTTTTATAAATCAAAACAAAGCTCACATTAATTAAGTTATTAAGTTTTCTAATGCTTTAATATTTATTTTTCAACGTCATCTACTACCCTGGATTAGTTGCTATGGTAACAGTTTCGCATCAACAATGCTTGTTTATACTTTACTAAAGAATAAAAGAAAATAATTAATTATTTCTATAAACTTATTATATTTACCTCCTCGAAATATGGTAAGATAACTAAATGTATTCTTGTAATATTGTTGGCAATTTTGTAAAACTAATATTTCCGCAAAACTATTTTTAGGGCCTTCTAAGTATACTTAAAAAGTTGCGATCGAATACTGAAAGAGAATTACGGCTGCTGCTGTTAGGTTTGGATAATGCGGGCAAAACCACTATTTTAAAACAACTTGCATCTGAAGATGTAACACAAGTGACTCCAACAGCGGGATTTAATATCAAATCTGTATTATCGAATGGTTTTAAGCTGAATGTTTGGGATATTGGAGGCCAAAGGAAAATAAGACCTTACTGGAGAAATTACTTTGAGAATACTGATATTTTAGTAAGTATATAGCAAACTAAAAATGTAATTATTAGTAGACTTGCTTATAAATTAAGGTTCCAATAAGTTTTAACTCTAAGCTAATAGGTGAAATATATACTTTTCGTAAACTATACATTACATTATAATAGCATTTTATTTCATTTATTATTAATTATTTTTGAAAATTTGCGCACAATTTGAGTTAGGAGTTTTCTTAAAATTAAGTAACGGATTAATTATTTCATTATTACTCATATTGCTGGCCTATTCTGCATAAAGTAAGCTAAATTTTACTTTTGTAACATAAAAATTTCAGATTTATGTAGTAGATTGTTCAGATCACCAAAGACTTCAAGAAACTAGTTATGAACTTGCAGAGCTATTACAAGATGAGAAGCTTAGAGGAGTCCCATTATTAGTTTATGCCAATAAACAAGATTTGGCCACAGGTACAGTAAACTCTTATTTATTTAAGTAAACTAGTTTCTCAAGCTTTGCTAAATAAAAACCTTAAACTCCATCATACAAATTACATTTAAATAAAATTTATATTATGTTATGCATTATTTTCTATAAAACTCTAGGGTTTCCACTGGGATTAGAAAATGAAATTATTTCAAGTTCATATTTTAGATAAATTAAATTTTTCACAGATTTTAAATAGCATATTTATTTGTTGCAATTACTTTAATGTATTACAAACAAAATTATTATTTTCTCGAAATGTTGCCTGCCTTACAAATCAGTTTGAAGTATATTTTATTTAAATGTATCACACTTAAATATATGAATGTGAATTTTATGTGATTTTAAATAATTATAATATATTTTGAATACCACAGCCTTACCGTCAAGTGAAGTAGCTCAGCATTTGGGGTTGCATCTGATAAGAGATCGAACATGGCAGATACAGGCCTGCGTTGCAACAGACGGTACAGGAGTAAAGGTATATGTAATAGATAATGTTTATAATAATAGTAATAAAAAAAAGAATCCTAGAGAAGAATGATTTCTTTTATATATGTCATTGACGGACAAGCTAAAGTTCACTTGATGGCAGGTGAAATTACAGCCATCAACAATTTGGTGGTGAGGTGCTGTCGTACTGTTTGTCAATTGGAGGACTCTGAAATATATAGACTGAAGCCGAACCTAAGCGTTAAAGGAGATAATCATTTTTATATAGTTTTTACTACATGTTTATAATCTCATTGATCACTCTATTTTCTATTTACAGGAAGGTATGGAATGGGTATGCAAAAATATTCCTGTAAAGAAATAATTTACTCAAAAATTCTGTTAAAACATGTTTTAAATTATCTGCCTTATAGAGTCCACGCCACTAAACTAAATAATAAAAAAGTGCACATTTAAAAATCTTGCAATATTCAACCTACATGCTCACGTTTTAACAGATTCATACTATGTCCTTAGTAAGATCTTTAGAAGGAAAGGATATATTATATTTATATAATTGTAACAACCATTTCTCTAAATGTTTTACTGTAGACTAAAATGGAATATAATCTACTTATCTAACTAGTTTTTCAAATTATGGGTTATTTCAATAACAATATAATTAAGTATTATGTACCCACGGGAACTGTCAAATGTATAAATACAGAAAAATGGTTGTTATCTTACTGAGAACGAAGCACATCAACAAGGTAGTGAGTTTTCTTTCCGTAAACTTCGAAAATTTATCTGAATATTTGTACACATTTTTTAAGAGGAACAATATATTTATTTATTCAGTCCCCATGAGATACGTATAGAGAAAAAAAAAACAACGTGTTGTTGACTTCTTTTATAATTATAAAAATATATATCTCATAAATTAGCTATTAATTTGTAAATTGTATTTATATAAATATTTGCTAAAATCTTATAGAAGGACACAGGCGATATTCAGAAACTGCCTTTTTGCACAAAATATTAGGTATTCATATTTCTGAGGATGCTTTAAATTTTAGCTTTAAAATCTTAAATCCGTCCGGTCAATGTTGTAGAGAAATTACTGTAATTTTCTGATATTATTAAAATGACATTTTATTATTATTTTATATAATAGGGAAATCGGCTATACTATAATAGTTTTTTTTTTCAAAATGAGAAAATTTTAAAGTTGTAATTTTTGCGAACTTCACGTTTACGTCATAATCTAATCCTAAACGCCTTTTTTGTTTCATTTAATGTTTCTATTTATTTTTAATTCGGATATTAATTATGGTATTAAAAAGTAATCGTTTTAAAACAAATGTCGCACAGATAATCTAGTCACAGTCTAGTATTATACAACATTAGCAATTTAGTTTGTTTAATTGAAATAAAATATTAAAATTTACAAATTGTTTTATTTAAATATCCTAAACGATAGAAACATAAAATATATGTACAATGAAAAATTTACTTACTTTTATAAGATTAATTCAATCATTTCAATTCTAGGAGGGATCAAAAAATAGTAAGAATAAGACAGAATATAATGACTTTTGATAACTTTTTCTACATAGTCTCCGAGTCTCTCTAGACACCGAGATTTCTTTCTTTATTAATATTATAAATACGTATCTGCGCTATGCCTGCCAGAATTTTTTTTCTTACCAAGGAGTATGTCGTTCTCTCTACTTTTTGACCCGTCCTCATATATTCTTATAGAGGAATTTTCATTAGCCAGTTTACTAAACCAAAAGGCAAACTTTTGCCTCTTATAAAATATATGTAACGATAGAAAACCAAAAATAATACGATATAGGTAAATGCAAAATAAATGCAAATAATTTTATACATTTTAGCACCAAATCCAGCATTATAGTTTTTTTTACATAATAAATTAAGTCACAATATAAATTCGTATAGATCTAATGAAAATACTAATACTTATTTAAGTACTAAATATAAATAAGTTTTTAATAACTTAAACTTATTAATAAAAAGGTTTTCAATTCTTAAATCAAAAATTATATATCGCAAATTTAAATTAATACTAAAATATAATTACCAAATTTTCTTAATTCATAATATCAGAAATTTTAATCAAATTAAAAAACAAAACTACAAAATACAATTTCTTAAGGACGTGTCATTATTAATCAACATTTTTTTCATTTTTACAGGATTCTTTTGATTAAAGACCAGTTGAACAATAATTTCAATATGAATGAAAATGGAATCATAATCTGTTCATTTTGGAATTTCGTATTTTATATTGGAAATAAATTAATACTCGAAGGAATTGCTTATGTATTAAGTCATTATAGTTCGCTATGGTAAACTTCTGTTGTCACTTTTAATTCGTGTTCGTGGAACGCCGAGCAGTCAGCAGGATATTTAGCCTGTAAAAAATAATATAATTTTTAATATAATGTATATAAAAAGGAGGTGAAGCTAAAAGTTCATGAGTTATTTAAACAAAACCAGCTCTACTTGGAATCGCTACCCTTTTCATATGTTTATATTGTACATAATCTTTACTTGCAACGAAAGCTAAAAAGTACGCAATTAACATTCGTCTGCGCTGGACTCTTAACTGCTTAATTAATTTAAAAAAAAT
>JAOSYY010024448.1:0-10066 GCA_025727935.1 Hebomoia glaucippe
ATAAAATTCTCGTGTCACGGTGTTCGAACTTGAACTCCTCCGAAACGGCTCGACCGAACCTTATGAAAATGTATATATAATAGTTATTCAGTAGGCCTGAGAATCGGACAACATCTATTTTTCTTCCCCTAAGTGATAAGGCTTGTTCAGCCTTAAATTTTTTTTTTAACTTTTTTAAGATACAGCATATAAAATACATACAACCCCCAATTTTCACCCCTCTACAATCAACCCCTATTATTATGTGGCAAAACGACGTTTGCGGGGTCAGCTAGTTGTAATATATTATTGTGTTTGTTGAGCGTTTTAATAAAATGATTAATTCTTTTTATGACGTCAGACATGACGGTAACAAGACCCTTTAAAAAATGCAGACAAAGTTACATTTTGTAAGCGACTGACGACTTAAACATTTTAAAGTCCTTATACCAGAATGGATACAATTCACATTCTATAGTTAAGAGTTATTGTCAATATGCTGTTATGTACACAGGCTACCTATGCCCGCGACTTCGTCCACGCTATACAGTTAATTTCTATAATTTATATCAATAAAGATACATACAATATCTAAAATAAACGAATGTAAGCTACTCAGCTTTCTGCCGTGAAAGTCCTGTCAAAATCACTCTATGCGTTTCAGAGATTAGCGGAAACAAACTGGCAAAAATTGTAAAAAAAAAATTGGTTATTTGGTATGTGTATCGAGTATACATGCATATGTATTTAATAAAAAACGGTTATTTTACAAACATACGGCCTAATTTTATTTATCTACATAGATTTGACAAGTCTTATACCTAGATTAAAACTTAATTCTCGTGTTGCAATACGCAAATACGCTAACTTAATAGATTAAGAATAAGTAAATATACGTTATCAATTTTATTACATGTATAATTTAGGCGTACTTAAAATGAAAGTGTATCAAGGACTTGTCAAAATTCTAAATTACCAAAAAAAATATAGAAAAACTTATCCATTTACAGCTAATAAATCACGTATCATTTAGACTACTGTAAATGACACCCATAGACGTCCAAAGATAGTAGGTTTTGTTTGTCAGTCTGTCTGAGTCTACTGCTGAACATAGGCGTCTCCAAGTACTACCAAACAGACCGGGTCACCTGCCTACTGCCTGAAATAAACTCCGAAACTACTGAACCGATCTTAATGAAATGCGATAACTATGTGTAATTTGGCTTACTTTATATATAAGATCGTGTTTTTTGCAATTAATGTTTTTTTACTACTGGTACGCAACCGGGCGGATCGCTAGTATTATTTATATTAATATCAATCTATACTAATACTCGTATAATAAAGCTGAAGAGTTTGTTTGTTTGTACGTGATAATCTCAGAAACCGCTGGTGCGATTTGAAAAATTATTTTAGTGTTGAATCGAACATTTATCGAGGAAGGAATTATATTTTCAAAAAATTAGGGTTTCTTACTAAAAATCCAATAACGTAGTTCGAGGTGTAAAAACCGAAATGAAGCCGATGGCAGAACCTAGTTTCGGTATAAAGTCTATTTATTACAGTCCGATCCAAAAAGAGGAGTTTTTCAATTTTGACGCGTCTCTCTGGGATGTCGTAACGAATAGACCGATTTTGACGTGGTTTTTTTTTTAAAATGATCGACATAGTCTTTATTACTTAATATTAGGTTTTACTAAAATATTTATGTTATCTGCTATTCGGCGCATTACTATAAATTCACACTAATTGAGTGTCCTAAACTTCTCAATTAGTTCTAACTTGATACTTTGTACTGGGTTAATGTATGCTTGCTCTTATCAGTAGATTGTTTTTGCAAATATTCTATGTTTGTACAGGTGGACGCGATACAGAGGCGTTTGTTGGATGAAGTGGACGGAGTTTTGGCTGTCCACGAATTCCATGTTTGGCAGTTGGCCGGAGACAGGATCATAGCCAGTGCGCATATAAGGTAAATATATAATTTATTACCGCAGATACAACGCATAGGTATCTCCGAGCGGTCAAAATATCAAAAGATACCTATTTATTACTGAATTGTATCTTTCTGGTTCAAAACTTAATCTCTTCTATCTCTTACTCTATTCTCATAATCCTTACCCAGTAGTAGCATCCTCATTTTGCAACTACTAGTTTAAAAATCTAGGTAAATCCTAGGTCTAATATTCCTCAGAAGGATACACGTAAAGCAAGTGACTACTATAGTCTCCATGAAAACTTCTCTATCATAATATTATTTGGAACTTGTTGTGCCGACCTTGTCTACTAGTGGAAAATAAAAAATAATGATTGAAAGAATTATTACCTCTATTGAGATTTAACCTTCCTTCTACCTTCTAAATGTATAGTTATTTTAAACTCAACGTAATAATAAATATTTTTCTCACGAACTTTGTGAGCAATGGCGTGAGTAATATTGATAGAAAGTTAAGAAAACTTGTTAATTCATACTAGAAAAATACCCTTATTTTTTGGGATTCGCGTATCGGATAAAATTATATAATACTGTCTTAAAATTTAAAAATATTCGTTTATCGTATTGAATCTGTTTTTATTAATATTGTAATTCTTTAATTATTAATTTACTAAATTGATTTTTCTGATGTCCAGTCCGATTTAGCTGCCACGTTTCAAATGAATTTTAAGACTATTTGATTAATATTTTTTTGACTTTGCAACCCTGTTTCATAAAACAGATTTAATCGCCTAACCGGTTTCTGAAAACGGTAATCAATTCGAGTAATCTCTCGATATAGAATGTGATTGGTTGATTAACATACAGATATCCAATGGAATCACTGAAAAATGTTCGATAAGATTAGATTATTTTTATTCGACAACTTTAAAAGCCGTTTGGATACTTTGACCTGAGATATCCGAAGATTAACCTTGAAAATTCGAAGTGTTTGCACATTATTACAACCGAATCGCGTATAATCTAGCACTCCTAATGCCCTGTTGTATTTTTATCTTCATAAAGATAGGTACATATGGAACAATAGGCCATTAGATTTGCCTGTATTCCGCCTAAATAGATTTCATCGAAGTTAAAATGCCCGACTCATTTTATCATTCAATATTTCCACATGTAACCAACTCTAGAGGCCATTGTATCAAAATTCATCAACATCAGATCTAGAATTTAAACGGTAAAGTAGTAATAAAACGTCTTGATAAAATTTCAAAAAGTTTGAGAAACTTGTGACTTGATCGTTTTTCTCGCTAAAATATTGTATGTGAATATGTATATATATTTACCACACTATTGTATGTAATCTTTTTTATCTTAGGGTCTAAGATTTTATACATCGAGATCTAAGACTCGGATCATGCATTACATAATAGCTCTTATTTCAAGATTTTTATTAAAATCTAATTTTGAGACCTTCCAAAGCGATTTTTTTAAATAATAATCTAATTTATAAAATTATTCAAGCATATTATATTGCGGCTACATATTTGCCTTAAAAGTTATTCGTCGTAACATAGATGGAAAACTCGTGTAGTGCTGTGCGCGTTTCGGTATCATCCTATGAATTTCCGAATGCACGAAATAAACTGTAAAATAAGGCCGGTAGCAGAACATCACAAAAGTCAAAAATGATGAAATATGGCTAAGGCCTTAAGGTTGGAAACGCGTGTTCTAGATCTACTGATCTTGGAGGTTCATGAACGACAGGCTTTCTAGGCGAACTGTATGCTAGTTTACCTTTCTAGTTAACATGATTTTAGTGACGACAATTATATATGACAAATGACTAACTCGGGAGCTAAAGCGTTTTTGAAACACCTACTCCTCTATAGTACATAATGTTTCATCCTTTCGTTTAGGCATACATTGAGTTGAATTGAGCGATTTGCATAATTTTGTTCACCTTTTCAGAACGATTATACCAAGGTCAGCTTTTTATTTGTTTTGAGCCGTGAACGTTATGTTTTTATTGTCGCGACTGTCAATTACCGAAACTACTTTCATCATAGTTGTACGTTTTTAAAGTATTAAATCATAGTTCCTCAACCTTTGGCCTCCAAAATTATGGTTTTTTTTTTCTAGAACAAAAAGCTTAATTTTACTTACCATCTGTCGTGAATTTTAACAGATGCTATTGCCACGATCATGTTTCGACGTGTAATATTATATTTTATTCGTAACATAAGTAATGACCCCTATCCTGTTTCCGAATTCAATATGAAGAATGTTTGAACGAGAGCAACGATATAAATCCTTACTGAAACGGCTTTTTTTAATGTGCGACACAAAAAGGAGTGTTATTTGATATATTTGTCTGTGGCATCGTGGTTTCTAAACGAATTGGCCTATTTAAATGCGGTTTTATGGTATAAATTTCAGATCTATTCAGGATTTTACCGAATAATTTAATACTATTTAGACTTGGTTTTGCTTCTGACCCCGTCCATTTTGTGCCACCTCAAAAGCTCCTAGTTTTAACGGGTATACTGACGTTGGCTCGTTATGTAATTTATACGAGTGATCAAAAAGTATTGAGAATAAGATAGAATATCATGACACAGTCTCCAAGTCTCTCTACACAATTAATGCAGCGCTTTTCCAAGGTTTCAATCGTTTTCAAAAAAAAAAGTTTTCTCTTGGTCCTGAAAATAATCTCTTTCCTTTTCTCTTTCTCACGACATTTTGATCCCTTATTTTTATTTTTAATTTTAAAATAATTATGAAATAAGCAATGCTCGTTTGTCCCCCTATAATATAAAATACATTAGGTTAATATAATTAAATCATATAATAAAGTTTTCTCAAATATCTATAAAATATTGATAAACAGTAATAATTTATGACGTAAATTAAATCGCACCATAGCATATTATCGAATTCGGGTTAACCATGAAAATAGAAGCTGAGTTACTCAACATTTTTCACTATCTTAGATTGTTGGTAACATTAAAAAAGATATGATTCACATTTATTATAATTAATACTCTTTAATTAGTCACATTTTAACGTGTACTTAGGATTATATAGATTTGTGTCAGTTTGTTTTTGTGAGATAAGTTACGTAAATCAACTCGTGTAGAGGTTTAATTTTCTACACTGACTTGTTTTGCGTTCAAATTCTTTTGCACCAAGTACTTTTATCCCCGGACAAATAAAACTTAGAATACCTACGGGTGTTGTATAGTATAAAGTGGTAGCATCATTCTAAGGTGTCTTTACTGTGTACTACCAGTTCCACAAAGTAAACATACTTTAAAGTTTTATTTTTTACAAGATAATTTCATTCTCTTGTTGTTTACGAATGTCTTTTGAGATTAAATTCAATTTGGCAGGCGTCCAGGAGTCTTTGTCTAAAACTTGTGTCAGTGAACCTGTGTCTACAGTTTGCTTTTTATAAATCCAAGCGATAATTCTAAAACTAATGTTTTGAAAAAAGGTCGAACAAAATCTCACTTTTATGTTCAATGGTAGCTATTAATGTTCTTTTTTGAAAAATAGGCTTTAAAAACCTATATTTCAAAGTAGATCATGCTATTTCTATGCCTCTTGCGATACGCAGAGACTATAGTTTTTTATTAGCTACGCCTTTGACGTTCTTTTGGCTTCCTTTTGATGTTAATTCCAGCATTTCTGATTACGTAAGCCCTGGACCATACAGTACAAGGTCGTTTCACTCTTGTACACACTCTTTTCAAAAATCATTCTTCACAAAATCATACTCCAAACGAACTTTTCTACATACTTTGCACTAAATATATCGACGGTTGGAAATTTCAATAAAAACAATTGTTTTTGAAATACACAAGAGTAAAACATTCGTAATCTTAATAATATACTTTTTACTAAATATACCCAGGAAGTTGTTTAGACGTATTGGATGTTTCACAATGGGGCATGAGAGTACCCGTCGCGAAACAATGTTTGGGAAACGCTGGTCTCATTTGTCAGATTGGTTGACAACGTAAATGGTTGCAAGATAATGTTATTTTTCATTTCTTATCATGCACCATAATCGCAAATATCTTATTATTTAACTCATTAGTGATTTGAATGATTTTATTACACGGAATAGCCATCTCCTGATGTATAATCGCCTGCGATCGGTAGGTCTACCTTATCAGTCTAGCCTCTTATCGTTTGATTGTATATAATGTAAAATATAGTAGATTGTATCAGTACAGAATTTGCCACAATTAATAATATTTCTTTATCTGTATTGTAATCATCTCAATTTAGCGGATAATCCGATAAATATGAAATATAATAATAGCATTGTTAAAAATAGTTAGCATTGTTAAATCAAATAATAATCAATTCTAATACGATTAAAATATTTATTTTTGCACTATGAAGATTATATTTATTTTTAGATATACTCGGAAAATTATTGGAAGTTATTGCTTAATTTGTAATGATGCTAGACTAATAAGCCTGGTATTCCTTATGGTAACTTTCCACTTGTTACGATCCCGAAACCTTGCTTTTACTTTCTGAAGTTTCTCCTTTCCATTAATACATCAAAGCATTGATGATAAAGATAATCCCCATAAAAAAGTTATATTGTTATTTCTCAATCAGATGTAGAAATCTGTCCGAGTACATGAAGATAGCTGAGAAGGTGAAGGAATTCTTCCACAACGAGGGCATTCACTCGACAACGATACAGCCGGAGTTTGTGGAACTGCCTCTAGATGGAAATGAGGTAATGTTTCAATGAAAATATTTCAGTAAACTTTCAAGTACAGAAGGGAATAACAGTAAATTTAAAAAATATTCTATGGAACAGACTTGCATAAGTCTCACTTGGTATTCATCAAAAGAGTCACATCATACAGTCTGTGATGAACTGACAAGGTATGCATTTCGAGTATTCTGAAGCTCATTGGCTCAAGTTACTCGTACATTCGGAATCTTTAATGCTATGTAAGGTGATTCGATATATACTTGGATTTGCGATGTTCCGTCTAACTATTTAATTGGTAAGTATGTCTATTTGAGTGAGCAATCCAGCCTAAATCGCTGAACCGATTTTCATTCCGAGGTGCAAAACGTGATTAGGTATATAAAGGTAGTAAAGTACTTAGTGATCTTTACGATACAGGTCGATGGACAAGGATTAAATTCACACAATTTCCACCAAGACGCCATAGTATTAGGTGAAAATTGTAAAATAAGATGTATTATATTCACAGATGATCAGTTCGTCTGCAGAAACGCCGTGCGCCTTACACTGTCCGCCTAACGACCTGTGTCGCAACGCAACTTGTTGCGGACCCAATCAACAGGTACCATAAATATTATTAATACAAAAACCTATGTTCTCTCTCTTCTGTTTAATACCCCTACGCTATTCTTCCCTATCTATTATAAACTTTAAGTTTCTTTATTTTCTTTCACTAACTTGTAAATATAGAGCACAAATTATGGGCGAAAATGTTACACTTGTTTGTTGAAAAAACCGCAGTGACCGCAGTTCGTACGCAAAGAACGTATACGCCCGTAAAGAATGCGTGCGCGTTCGTTGTTTTAACTTTATTGTGAATAATGTACAGGAGTAGGAAAATTTGTTTATTTTTTTCAATTGCAGTTTAACAGTTTAGAAACAATACGGGTTCGGTAATATTTTTAAGGAGATGGAAACTTCTGGACGACCTCGTGGCGTACCACTCGTCGTTTCGAAGAGTTTACCGTGAATTTATTTTTAGTATGTTATATAAACAAAGGTTGTTATTTTTGTATCGCATATATACATATCTTGTTTGTTGTTGAATAGTTTTACAGTTGCCAATTGTAATCATGAATAGATACCGATGTGCCAAATATATGTACATTTAGTTATGTAAAAATATTAAAAATAGTAAAATTTTTAACCTAGTTTTATTGTACGTTTGATAAACGATCTTAAATGAAAATCCCTAATATTAAAACGCACTTTCTTATTTCTATGCTTACACTTAGCTATTTTCGTATATCTATATTTTTATATATCTTCTTTTCGTACTGCAAAATTTTTAGCCGTTTAAATAAACGTATATTTTTACTTATATTAACGGAATCTTAACACGAGAGTATCTGCTATAGTATCTTCAGAGTCAGTTTATTGTTTTGGGGCAATCTCTATAACAGACTGACAAACTTACGTAAATTTTGATTATTGATAATCAATGTGACATTGAATTTAATCAAAGGACGCAAATAAACGAAATTGTTTTTTAATGTCAAAGAAGGTAAAATTCAATATTGATAAAGTGTTATCTAATTATTTACTATTCTGTAATTTGGTATACATATCTCTGGAGATATATCTAAAAAAAAATGTCGTCATTAAATATATGTATCTTGAACATAACAGATAAAAATTGCACGTAGCTGATATCAAAAATTCAAAATCTTGACTATAAATCGCGCACAATATTTCCTTTATTGATTAGATTACTACATCTATGTACGTCATACTGTGTAATTATCTGATATAATACTGAAAAAAATAATTTATTGCATCATAATTAATTAATGATGTCACCCGGCTGGGGCTACCTGAATAACGTTTATTTGTCATTATTATTTTTTTTTTATTATGATGTATCTAAAAAGATTTTGTTAATAATTTTGACATTTGACACTTCATACATGTTATAGGCCGTGCCAAAACTTTCCCGCTTAACGTCACACCCTTAAGTAACTAATTATTATTAAAGTATGTATAACAATAGTTATTAATTAAAGTATAAAATACTTATATAATTCTAATTATGTTAATGATTGTAAACAACTTAATAAAAAGTCATTGACACTCGTACAGATAAAGAATGTTATAACACGGTTAAAGTACTTTACGACCGCCAATTATAGATTTAGGCTCACTAGGTGGTAAGTGACGTCGTAGAATGACGTTAGTTAATCAAGCACTGTCGACGTATGTTTAAAATTTATTTGAATCATTTTTCATGATTTTCCCCAATGCATTTATACAAAATTTTGCCATATATTGAAACGATATTAAAAATAACTACGTTGTAATCAAATCGAATACTATCACATTTATTAAGAAAACTACCCTCGTCTCTTATAAGCTATGTTTTAAATACCGTTATTACCATATTTACAACATTAATAAATTATTTGAAGGATTTATACTGTATTATCCTCAACTAAATATGGAGTTTAAAACCATTTTTAATTTGTCTTCTATTAGTACGATATATATATATATGTAGAATCCTATATATACATATAGGATTATACACGAGATATGTTATAGAACTTTCCTAGTTTCGCGTGCCTATTTAAGAGGTCACCCGAGACCACAGCGACTTCAGAGCAGGGAAAACGGGAAAAGATTAATTTTCTAATGATTATAATACCCTGCATAATTTATCGCGTTCGTAATCTACAAGTGTATTTTTTAAAGTTAATTTGATCCATTTTTAACTTTATGTGTTATTTTTCTAAAGGTAAATGATTAAAATGTATCTGCATATTATTATTTACAGAAACAAAGTACACCATCGCCAGTAGTAACTCCTTACATGTGCAGACAGAGGAATATGGGTTCTAGGACAGAATCAATCAACTCAAATCTTGGTTCTGGTACACAAGGAAACCCAGCTTCACGGAGTCTAGACGCGTTGGAATGCGGGTAAGGACTGTTAGACATTTTCCTGAATTTTCCACATTGAGTTCCGGATTTTTAGTAATAATTTAAATGAATTATTTTTATTTTACGAATATCGATAAAAACTAATGTCTGTTATATATTCCTAAATAAATTCATGTCCTGCTGAAACTTTGATAGAGTTGTAGAGTTTTTCAAGTACATTTACAGGGTTTCTAAAAATTAAAGCAAGCAAAGTTGCGAGAACCAACTAGTTCTAAAAAAAAACATAGGCAAGCAGAAGAAACGATAATAATATTATCTACTTTATTGATAAAGCCCGAAAATCCCGATTTTCTTTAAAACACTAGTTTTTTAATAAGATTAACTATATATGCAAATTTAAGACGTAATATTATTTAGAAAAAAAGCTTGAAGTATTTAGAGTTACAATTTCCGTCAAAATCAGTACAGCCAAGATTACTTGTAACACACAGACA
>JAOSYY010024450.1:0-13808 GCA_025727935.1 Hebomoia glaucippe
ATTTTTTTTTTTATTTTTTTAAGATACAGCATATAAAAATACATACAACCCCCAATTTTCACCCCTCTACAGTCAACTTTATTATTATGTGGCAAAACGACGTTTGCGGGGTCAGCTAGTTTATTTATAAAAGAATAATGTGTTACAACTACTAAATAACGATACAAATTTGTAATAAGTATATTGAATGAACTAGTGCGGGAAGACTTTCACCGCTTGATATTGGCCTAAATATATCTACGTTCACGAAACCGTGGAGGTAGATAAACCGTGTAGGTATACCTGTTATCAACATAGACTACCGAAAGTGTATCAATAAGAACTAGGCACATAACATTCCCTCATAGATCACAAGTTCGCCCGCGCACGCCACTTTACGTACTGTGTTGGCTGGCAAAAAGAATAGCATTCAAAATTTACATTTAACGATTAGATATAACAAATGAATAGTTTCTATTTTTGATAGATGTTCCACAAATTATCTTTCCAAAAGTTATTGTTTATAAAAACTGCTTATTACCTAAAACAATATGGTTTATTAAACGTCTTACTTACGCTACTTTCATATCCACACCCGACTGTCACATGCAATGATCAATAATTATCTCGGAGCAGATCGATGATGGAGTCACCATTATACGACAAGAGTGGGTACCACTCGTAATGCCATCCATTGGGTTTATTATTACAACCGGATGGACATTAGTTAAAAGGTGATATGTTGTGTTGTACTATTGATACTCGTTTGTAATCTAACATAATACTTTCCCGCAAGGATAAGGTCTATAGATTTCTACTTGTTCCAATACTAATCCATTTTTCTGTATGCTATCATAAATCTGACTAGAGTTTTAGTATTTTTACTTATGTTTATCCAAAACCCCGAGATCATCCCAATTCGCTTCGAATCAAATCGACTTGCGTTCCTATCAATTGATTCGATTCGAAGTCGATGTGCTATCAAAAGTTTATTCACCTCGATTGTTCCTACGGAGGCAAAAACCTAGTTTTCTTCAGTCTAACTGCTCGCTATTGAAATGATATTTTGAAGAGTAACACTCAGACGGTCGCGAACGTGATTTATGTCACAAAAAATGTATATTGTGGCTTAAAACCGTGTTCAGAGCAATTGTATATTATTATCTTAACCATTAAAATGTTATTTTAACTCCGACTTAACTCCAACTTATAAAACTGGGTATTTATATATATACAATAACTAAATGATTTTATTTTAACGCGCAATCCTAGGAAGAGATATAAATATTCACTGGACCAGAATTAAAAATAAATAAAAAGTTAACAAAAACCTGAAGACTGGAATAATAGTAGAGGCCAATGTTACAATGGAATGAACATGGCTGAAAATTACTTATAGTACTTTGTTTTATATTCACTGAATTCGAAGTTAGGACCTAAATAATTTCAAATTATCTCTATAAATGTTGGCAATAATAAAGAATATCATTATTTTTCGTTAGTTACAATAGACTAAAAGGCAGAATAATCTTAAGGCTCTCGTTACAAGTCCATTTGTTTTACACCTACAAAGTTCAAACTAGACTTCCACATAGAATTCCGTATATCTTTATTTAAATCTCTCAAAAGGACGCCTAGAAACTTAATACAAAGTAATTATGTATAATTAAATCTAAGAACACAATCAAATGCAATTCATGTAAAAAGTTGTAAAGTGTAGTTTGGAGCATGACGCTCGCCCATCTAAGAAGATCCAGATACTATCTAAATTACTGAGGCGGTGATCACTCGGAGTAAATGTTAAAAGCTTTAGACTACCCGCAATTTCTATATTTATTCCACAAACATTTGTTAAATTATTTGTGGAATAAATTATCTCATCGGTATAATATTCATATCACTAAATATAAAACATTTCTGAAATTAATTAATAATGGAAACCTTGTTTTCAATACATTGTCGAACAACCTATTTTAGCAGAATAAGTAAAAGAATGAAAGACAACAATTGGTATTCTTCAGCTATGGTGTAAGAGGTGTATCGAACGTGCTAAAACAGCAAACAAAAAGTTATTTTCTACCAAATAATAAAGAAATCGGTGTTTTTCTCACACAATCGATTTAGATTTCTCCAATTAATTTTAACTACTTACAGCTACGTGACTAAAGAATATTATCGGCGAAATTATTTAGATTTAAAAGAAGCATGTCAAAAAAGCGAAACTTCGAATCAGCTATGATTTGTATTGTAATGAAAGCACAGTGAATTGAAACAGTACGACTGAACAATTCTTCACTATACTAGTATAATCATACATTAATATATTTGTAAGAGGTTTCCAGAAATTTAAGTGGAAACATACATTATTTTTACAATAATAATATTTTTAATTAGTTTGGTATACACAACTTTTCTGTTAAGTTAAAAATTGAGTAAGTATAAAAGAAAACAATTTCTTTATTTTAGTACATCTATACTATCATTGTTAGTACAACTAACAGCTAATCGATTAAGTTTTTGGTATAAAATGTCAGTTTTTGCGTTTTTTAGCACGAATAACTTAAAAGTCTTGTTATTGCACATTTTTAACTTTTTGCCGTAGTTTTCTTAACCCGTGTTTAACAACTGTTTCTAAAGACACCTAAAACCGTTACCGTACTAAGCAAAAACTTGAGTTTTTAGATCACGAAAATTCGTGTTACTATAAACATAAAGCCACTGAGCTACTTAACGGGAAACTAAAACTTATTTCATTGGAATACACGGCAACATGAACAACATTATAAATCTTAACGGCTTACCACACAAAAATTACCAACAAATGATGTCAAAATATAGAAGTTTGGCCGTAATACCGCAAAAATCCAAGTACCTGGTTAACAAAATTGATAATACTTATCTTTGAGTAGAGGTAGAGGTCTTTAATACATTTTTCTTTTTAAAAAATTATTAATTTATGGTAACAACGAAAAAATATTTTTAGAATGTTCTATATCTAAACCTCATAGGTAAGTTTGCCAGTCATATCTCGACAAAGAGAAAGATATGATTCTTTTGTATTAATGTTTTTCATAGTACTAAACTTACGAACGAGTACTTACAATCAAATCTATGGTCTGCCAATTGTGAAGGACGATAAGGTTCTGTACTGAGCTCTATAATTAAATCATTTCAACATAGACATCAAATTATTGTCTTTAAAAAATTATTTGAAAAGGTTGTGTCTTGATTCCAAGACTTTATTGCAACTATCTAAATGAAAATATTTTGATCCGGCTTATTATACATTTAGTATATTTTATTATTTGGTATAAGTCTAACGTATACCTTAAGAGCTGCCAGAAAAAATGCGAATTTAAATCATCCTAGGTATATATGTAGGTAGGCTAGGCTAGGTAGGTATGTAGTCTTTTTCTAACAAAAATACTACTTAGATTTATTTATTAGATGTGGAAATTGTAACTAATCCGTACCGTGCATTGTCAGTAGCATTTCTAAACATAATTTTAACAAAAAATAAGCTATAAAGTTTCCACGAAGCAGTAGGCAAGGCGGTGTGCACTGGTGCATAACGACACCGGTTGATGACCGACAGCCGACAAGCAAAGTCCAAATCTTCACCATGCTTCAATATTATACGGTAAGCATTACGCTATTCTACAATACCGTTAATTTTCCACTTGATTTTAATTAATTTTAAAAGTATTTAAAAATAAACAAAAAAATAAAATTGCAAACATTTTAAAGCGATGCAACCAAAAATAATAAATACATATTATTCTCCTCATTTTCCTATTCTTATTAAATATTTACTAATCTCGCAATTTAGCATACCTGATATCATTGAGCCATATTTCATACCACTGTCAGGTTTGCGTTAAAAATTTTCATCCAGTTTAAATTCTCTGATAACATATTTCGTTAAGGTCTGGATATTTCCTTTGATGTAACAAATGCGGTGAGCATGTTTTGAAATTATTTCAAGTATTTGACGTTTTCTCGAATATTCATTGAAATAATTAGCAAGTCGTAACATACAGTTTTAGGGAATGATTTATGGCTTTTAATAAATGTAAGCGTGGCTACAAATTATAAAAATATAAAATTTGTATGACATGTTTAATTGAAACAAAAACGAAATTCAAAAGCATCAATGGTGGAAAGCAGCAATCTTATATTTATTCAAGGGCCCTGAATGATAAAATATCATGCCCTAATTACATTTCTTTGGAAATACTTAAATTACAATACTTATATGTTGTAAACACAAAGAGAGACGAGAGTTCGATTTTGTATATCTGTTAACATAAATATTACTATTAATTTGATGAGACAATTTTCTCAAGCAGCCGTGCAATACAAACGGAACTAGAAATTTTAATGAACGACAGTGACGGATAATTTTTCAAATTATTGTAGCGTTAAATGTTACAGACGGTATAATATTTATGAATATACGTGTAATGCTTATAGATTTATACTATGCCAATGGAGCCTATCAGTTTGAAATAATTTTAAAGTAATTATATAAGAACTATGTAAACTCCCTTGAAGTAAGTAGCCTTAACAAAACTCACGCGCATGAGTGTTTTCGAGAAGTTATTAAGTAAATTCCTTAGTAGTCGCAGATAATTAAAATAATAGGATAGTAATTTAATTATGACCTTTTTACCTCACAATATAAAAATATAGTTTAAGTTCTATGTAATTATTTCTCAGTCGCTCGGAAGCCAGTTAACAGGTTATGGTTATTTAGTTATAATTAATATACCCTTCGTGTGATTTCATTAAAGTTACTCCGAGTTAAGAAAGGGTGCATAATGTGTTCGCTTGGCGTGACGAGCTGACAAGCAACGATTAAGAATATCTGTTAGGTATCCTTGCTGTTGTTATTTTTGGATATATCATAATTTGCGACCCAACCTGGCTTTGCACAGGGGCAACTTACTAATAAAGAAAATAACGTCTCAAATTAAAAACAATTTTTTTGCATAAATTTAATTTCCTTTAGAATATTAAATTGAGGATGAAAACCGTATCAAATACCATTAAGGGTTTCAGAAGACAACGAGATACAGATACAAACAGCGACTGCTATATGACATTTTTGTTACAAATTAAATTTTAATATTTTGTGAGGCGTCTGAAATGCATTTATGGAATACTAATTGTCATATTACACAATAAAGAACGAATGGTACGTGCGGTATATGGGGTGTAACATGAAAGCCTTCTCTAACTTGTCTACAAAATATCCTAGCTTTAAAGTCGTGTTTGATAATCATCCTTGGCGCGTGAAGATGCCGTCGACCCGGCCACGCGTCGGCGCGCGCTCATCGCCCGTGGAGAATAGAGGTGGCTGACACAGGCATGAGGCAGGTGACGCCGAGTGAGAGCACTACACCTGCACACTGCTAACCTTTACATGCTGCATAAAAACATTTTACATGTTATGTAAGCTGGAGGTCTGTAAGTAGTTCTATTTTTCACCACCAGACTATATATATATAATGATTTATTTGCTTCTTAAATTCATTGTCTTGGTTTATATGGTGCTATACCATTCCATAAACATTGATTGCCGTTCTCTAAATGTTATTAGAAAATACTATAATTCTGTTTTTAACGTGAGTCTTAAAATAATCTTTTGCGTTTTTTATATAAGCAATTTATTCTATTTACACACACGAACAAGTTCATATCTTACTTGAAGTCTTTCAAAATGACACCTGTATAATTTTCCCATAAACGTCATGCTTCATACAAGAAATTATAATAATCTATGCAAATAAGGATTCAATAAATATTGCCACAGCAAATTCGATGAAATCGACCATAACTGACTTATAAAGAAATACTTAGACGAACGTACAGGCACAACTAACTAATTAGTCAAGTCGTTGGATGTAATTAAAATTTATCGTCTATCTTTCATTAAGGTGAGCGTTCGAGAGAATAGAAAATACGAGGAAATAATTTGTTCAGACATACATTGCTTCTGTACAGACCAAGTCCATTTTACAGTCTTGCAATAACCAAGTAATGTATTTTATATTAAACAATAACTGTTAATTTATTTTCACTGCGTACTTTGATCTTAAAGCTACGCTTCGTAGCGATCACCGAAGCGACGATAGTCTTGCTTTCTTACTTTATGTGATCGTTATCGCGGCCTCTAAGCACCATACTGTTTAATTTATTAATGGCAAAGATTTTATTCTTATGGCAAAATGTGGAGATAGAAATATTCAAATGAGTCATTAGTTATATATAAAAGAACATAATTAGTAATTTAATTGTCTGTTTGTAATACTCAAACATTTTACTAATTTCTGTAAAACTGAGGACATAAGAGATATCGGAAAATAATATTTATGTAGTTCGGTTCAAGACATATTCCATAAAGGGTATGGCACCATAAAATAGGTAGATAACAAACGCAATAAATATGAAGAAGTATGTATGTACGAAGCGCGGAACGTTACTCATAATGATTCAGGCTAAGTTTAAAGCTAATACTTTTTTAACATCGTGGTAAATGAATCTACGAACTTTGAAACGTGTGAATCTATTAGTTCACAAAGGATGCCGGCGTTGCTGCGACCGTTCGTGTCGCTATGAAGAAAAATAAAAAAATGAAGCGTTACGTTTTGTGGGCACCGGCATCACGATTTCACAGGCACAGTAATGGCTGCCATTAGTGTGGCGACACGGAAAATGACGACCGTCGCCCCCACCACAAATTCATTTGATTGAGCTTTCAAGTTTAGGCAATTCATTGACACATGATTCATACTGAACGGACCACGATAAATTATGATTGTGTACTCGATTTTAATCGGTTAAAATCGTAAAAATTGTATTTAACAATGTGGCTTCCTATCAGAATAACAAGATTAACATTATCGTCGGGCTTACAATGTTGTATAATTAATGCCTACCCAGTTTATTTCAGTTTAGTTTACACAGACGTATTCTTAAGATGGTTAAAAACTTTTTAGTAACCCCCACCACAAATCAAAGGCCTAAATCCTCATGAATTACCATTAATACCTAAAACCCATCTCAATCATATTAGCTTTCAAATAAAGAAACGCATCAAAATCGATACATTAGGCACTATAATTACCTATTTGTAATAGACCCTAGGCCATTACGTGTTATTCTCAAAGACTACACTACAAAATCTGAAAAGGACAAAATCAAAGAATATATAGTATTAAAATATTTTATTTAACTGTCAACAATAAAATAATGTACATTACAGACTTATATTTACTCTGTACAATATTTATATACTATATACAGTTAATCCGAGTCTACTTGGACCCACTATTTTATATTATTTAATATTCCTTTAAAGTGGTTCCA
Source organism: Hebomoia glaucippe (assembly GCA_025727935.1). Taxonomy (NCBI): domain Eukaryota; kingdom Metazoa; phylum Arthropoda; class Insecta; order Lepidoptera; family Pieridae; genus Hebomoia; species Hebomoia glaucippe. The sequence continues at coordinate 7,351 of JAOSYY010024450.1, forward strand.
ATTAGTGTGTTATAAAAATAAAAGGGATTGCAATATAATTTTCTAATAAATACTTCAAAATGCCTTTTGAACCCTGAGTAAAGCTACAAACACTTGAATATGAAATTCAATGAAATGGATTAATTCTCATTGAAATGACAGTATCTTAATCTAAAGCTGCCATTGAAATTAATAGTTTACAGTACAATTTATATAGAAAATAAATAAATAATTATTATGATTCAAACCAAGAACTCTTACTTTTATCTAAGTCACTATTATATTACAACTTCAATATTAAATAATTCTGATCACAGATTTAATAATTTCGTATCAACCATAAAAAATACTAACTAATATTAAACTGATACATTTACAAATATATATTCTAAACACAACCTTTATATTAAAAAAAAATACGACACGACTTCGTTTTGAAACGCTAGTGAGTAACAGTAGTCAACCGAATTAAATACAGCTGTTCTAAATTTAAACACATTATGGTATTGGCTGCATGTATTTCCATCGACCAATGACATTCGTTCATTTTTACTTGTCATCTAATCAATGCGAGTCGTAGCCAATTCTAGTGAGCCACGCCGTATAACACATTAATACGTGTTTGGGACTAACGTACCGCTTCAATACATTGTTGCATTTATGACATAAAAAAATTAAATTGATTGTATAATTCGATTTAATCTCGCCTATAGAATTGATTTTTAATACCTGCATATTGACACAATTATGGCGAATTTTTGAGTTATGTATGCATATAACAAGCAAACTTATACGTAGTTTTTTAAGTAACTGTTCGGTCCACCCTGTAATAAAGTTATAAAATAAAAAACTATTTTCACATAAATATTGAAACTAATTAATGATAGTTCTATGACGTGCAATAATTTATTTATATTTAATATCTATTATATTGTATACTTTCTGTGCGAATAATTGTGATCTATAAATCATTTATGAAAATAGTTTATAAATGTGTATTCTTAAATTAAAAATGACTAAATCTTAAGTGATTTTATATAAAATCTTACTTTAAGCATATTCAAAATATTGGTAGCAATTCTGATGTACATTACTTAAAAAAAAATCAGTGTTTTTTTTTGTTAGCGCTAAATGACATGTTTTTATACTTTGACAAGAAACTTTATTATGACTTATATCTCAGAATAGAGACTTACTTATCGTTAGATTTTCATCTTTCTAAAAAAATTAATTTGGAAATAGCATTTTATTGTTATCATTATTTTGAAAGGATTTAGTTAACTTTCGTAACATAGTAAGTACCAAGTGACAAATGACGAAATATAATTAGTCTACCTGTTTTTTGGTCACAGAATGAATTTGCAATGATACATTTTAGTTGAGTACAACAGAATCAGTAACATTATCGACAACACATATTTAATTTAGTCCATATACATACATACATGGAAACTATGCTACATTCACATTTAGAATATTTACAAACGGATACTTACTGTACAGGCGGTTTCATTATAAAACTACTTAAGTTTTATTTAAACCACACACCATAAACATTTTCGTTGCTAATACATACACAAAATATTAAATTATGATTTTTAATAATTGCACGAAACACTGATATTATACCTTCAAAATACATTATTCAAAGGCATTGTAATCGCCTATATTAGTTAAAATTACAATAAACGCAGATTAATTTTCAATTTATAAAACATACAAACAGAACTATTATCTTAATTAAAGTTGCTAGATTAACATTCCCAGAAAGATACTTAGAAGAGAGTCTGGACAAGAAAAAATAGGCTTACTATTGTTTATAAATTATAATAATTTTTTGTATTATTCATCACTGCAAAATCATAAACACTTTTTAAGAGTATACTTTACAATTGTTTTGATCACAACGTCCCAAAGTCATATTCCTTAATTCACTTGCCCTTGATATTAACTTGTCGATATTAATCACTTTTCAACTCATCACAGAAGGTTTTGTCCCAGTTTCTTGTAACTTACCACACAATTCATTGTAACAAGTGAACTTGGGCTTAAAACTAACAGTAGTTTAGGTATCATCTTGGTCTAAGTCCAAGATGAGCGTATCCTAACTGTCCACATGATCTGGTTCCATCTTGGGTCCAGGTCTAATCATGACAAGCTTCTCATCGTTATCATTGCCAGAATGTATAGTCTCTATTGTGAGCATCATTTTCTCTTCACAACTGTCCTCACCCGAATCAGAGTACATTGACTGTGTAGACGTTGTAACCTCCTGAAAATTTTAAATTTTATAGTCATCAAAAAATATGCTTATTGAACGAATATTTATAAGTTATTAAGTGAATTGTTTAATCATATTTATTTTTGACTAACAAGTTTTTACTTGTAGGTGGATTACTGCAACAGCACGTTTACGTTTGTCGTTTAAATCAAACAGTAGCAATGCAGAATCTTTACAAAACTAAATTTAAAGAAGCAAAAATACACAGAAATATTGCGATTTTTAACTTAGGCAACGTACATTACCTATATAGACTATGCTAAATAACAATAAATTATAACAAAGGTCTTACCAACCATCAAAATAGCTTAGTGATTTGTAATGTTTTTAACTTCAAAATCAGATCGATAAAGCTACAGCAACTATCATTTGTTATGTCTGTTGTAAAAATAATATTAAACATACCGTGATCCTATTTTTGGTGTGTATTCTCACATGTTTCGCGAGGTGATCGGATCGCATAAACCGTTTACTACACTCTGGGCATTCAAATCTTTTTTCACCCGTGTGTGTCCGCCTGTGACGCTGTAATTCATCTGATCGTGTAAACCTGAGGAAGATGTAGGAAGAAATTGATTGTAATCCTTTTTAATTGATTACCAACCTAAAACTTGATAAGTGCCTTTATCGTTCTTCTTTTATATTAGTTACTAGCAGTGCCCCGAGGTTCTATTTGCCCTAATTTTATGTTAACATTATTTGTAATATCAAAAGAATCTTCTCATATTCAAAAATTACTTAAATTATTCGGCAAAATTTCAATATTTATTTTCGTACTAACATTAGCTATTCAGATCGATCAAGCAAATTTAGAGATTAGCCGGATTCACAGCCTGACACTATTTTAAATATTGTATTTCTATTGTAAGCACCATTAATACTTTCATATAAATTAAGAAAAAAGCTACTATCATGAAATTACAAACATCTAGTTAAGTTTTTTTATTGATATACATATATTTATTCTGTAATTATTTTATCTATAAATACTAAAAAAAAACATACAGAATATTTTGCCGTTTTGTTGCAACAAAGCTACTTATGCAGTTTTTGATCAATAAAAAGGTGCATTAAGGATTTTTCGGAAAAATAATTATAATTTTCATAGTTTATTCATTTCATACCTTTTACCACAGAACAGCCAGTTACATAGGAAAGGCCGTTCTCCAGAATGCCAACGTAAATGGGCTCGTAGATGTGATGTTTTGCCATATACCTTGTTGCAGCCGGGAATGTGGCACACGTGCTGTTTTTTCCGATCAACCAAGCGACTGCAAAATTATTTGGCTGCATTAATATCATTAACTCAGGTACTAACGACAACCAAGTATAAATTCTCTTTTTTCTATGGTCTATGAGATGCAGATGGGGCACAATTGTGACTCCTCGGAAAATATCGTTTAACCGTGAACGCGCCAATTTCGTTTAAACAACAAAGCTTATTTGCTTGCTGAAGCTACGCATCGCTTTTTAATAAATATGACTAATTAAATAAGTCTTGGACTTTATTCCTATAATATCTTTATTTTGTATACTGAGAAAAATATATTATATATTTTCTATCGAATTTGAGTGCAATGTTTAAACAGAACTTACACAATAACTTAAAGTATACTACACTTACTTTTCTCCTTGATCGCAATTCGGGCATGTACAAGCTACACGCTTCACCAATCGTTTCCCACCGTTGGGACTAACAGATCTCTGTTTACTGGCTTCACACTCACTGCTGACACTGACTGTATTATTTCCATTGTTGCTGCTACCAGAGCTCACAGTCACCACTTGCCACTTGCCGGGCTCATTAGGGTCTTGTTGAATTTGTTGACCTATACGATAAAAAATCAAGTTCATACTGCTGTATTTGAATAACTAATTATTAGTGACATGCCTGAATTAGTTGGAATAATTCAACATTACGTACAAAATACTTAATATAGAATTCAATATATGGAAATCATAATTTACAATAGTTTCTTTTTTTATAGCTTGTCCTTACAAGTGACTGTTTTAATACCACTATTTAATATTTATAGTAATATCACCAAGATAACTTGTGAACAAGTACAATTTACCTGAGTTATAGTTTTCGAATAGTAGAATATTACGATATTACTCGTATGTGTTTTAGAACCTAGAGTCGTAAACATCTAATTTTTTATTTAATTCAAAATTTAATTAAGGATGATAACACCAAAAACCACAAACTTAATAAAATCCACTTTTTCAACTATACGTAAGGCTAACTAAACAAAAATTTAGTTGGGATCGAAGAGCATTTGTTCCTTTACAGAAGTTAACCGAAATGAAAGAGTAAATATAACATAAGGAGCTTATGTATTGATATATAATAGGTATTTTTACTAACCAACAGCGAGGGTTTGCTGTTGTTGTGGTTGAGGTTGAGCTTGCGGTATCTGTGCCAGCTGAACGGCACCTGGAAGGCCAACAGCTGGGACTAGCTGCACTGCGCCGCCCAAACCTCCTACACCCAGTGTTGGTACCTGGGATAAAAATATCTACATAAGATATCTGCCATATGATATGATGATGAACTATATTAAATAACTGCACCTGCACCGCACCTTTAAAATGTTATTTACGTCGTCCAATATTCTTGAACAACCAGTTAGTATATAAGTTTGACGTTTACAAGTGATTATGTACGTGATATTATGAGAAATAAAAAATGTTGAGTAACAATAAGAACGCAATTTAATAAACTATATGAGAAATCTTCACTCATTTGTCGCGTCACTACTGGACGACTCATATAACAATCGTAAACATTCAGTTTCTGTTATTTATGTGAACCAACCATATCATATTATAGAACAAGGTTTATATAACAAGTAATAATTGATATTCTAATATTGGTTAGTTAACCATAACATGCGTATAAAGGGGCACTCTACTAAAACACTGCCACGGGAGCCTCATACTCGTCTGTGATAATTTTTCGCTAAACAAAAACTGTAATGTCCGGTTAGTTATAACACCTCTAGGTGTTTCCATTGGAAACCAAAATTAAAAAATACTATCTTTAGTCACAGGTTTCCAAAGAACCCGCTATCGCTCCATTTTTGTCCGATAGTGAGTCCAAACTCAAAGAGTTAATTCTTAATTTTTGATTTATAGATAATAGACACACATAAAGTTGGTATGATTAAATATTATGTAAAGAGGAATGGTGGATTTTTTTTTCTTGTAAAAGGCGCGGCACTCTATAAAAGATCGCGAATCTATGGCTTATGTATTAATAAATTACTATATTAATGTTTAAAGTGTATACTTTAGACAATAAAAGATGACGTTGAATTTATAGAGCTATGTGCACAAAACCTATCTACTAAAACTCAATACCTGTACAACGTTTGCACTCCTCACATTGTTACACGCAGGTATAACCGTCACCTGCTGACCATTTGGTGTACTTGTAATTATAGTCTGTGTCGGTTGTTGTTGTATTCCACTCGAGTCGACTTGTATTTGGTTCGGAACCGCCTTGATCCAAGCAGCATTAATAGGCAGTGTTTTACATATATTAAATTATATATAATAGGCGTTAAAAGCATTATAAAGCAAGACTATTATCAGCCCATATATACAAACAGTAAAGAACAAATAGTATACAGTTATATACTCATATAAACCCTCATATTCATAAATATGTTTATAAAGTTTAATGAGTGTTTTAGCTAGTGAAGACTTAAAGCCTGATTAAAGATATATTTTTGAATAAAACCGTACTAGTTCAAAAAACAATGATTACAAAAGTTTCCGATTCCGTATCTACATAATTATTTAAAAGAATTCTTGAAATAGGTTTCTTAATATATATAAATCAAATTTGTATATAAATTAATAGATATCAATTTGTACACAAAATACTGTCGGCGTTATTCATAAAAAATGTCTTAAAACACGTTTTAAGTATTCGCACGTTATAAAACTCATTAGGATTATGAAAATGTTCCACACGGGGTAATCCCTAACTACTTAGCTTTTGTATAACTTTCTTAGTTGAAAATTCCAAATTACGTGTTAGTAAAAAGATGTGCAATCCGGGCCAATCTCTATTATCAGGGCCACTAGACCTTGCTTATTTTCTGATGGCCAAAATGTATACCATACAGTAGTAGCAAGTAAATACTTGTGAACAGATGTTCACTGTATGTACTATAGCTACTATATGCCA
>JAOSYY010024451.1:0-13806 GCA_025727935.1 Hebomoia glaucippe
GCTGTTTTTGTTATCATGCTTCATTGCTGGTTCTTTTTTTTAGTAAAGTAATGTATTTTTTATGAAACAATCGTTTCAATTAGCTGTACTTACAAAATGGAGCGAAAATAATGCTAACCAAAGTGTAAAAATATGTCTTTTTTAGTCAGGATCATTTTTTTCCGTCCCTTATCAAAGTTGTTATTAGTACTATCACCTGTTTTCGTTTTCGGGAGCAGTCCAAAAACACTCTGTATATATATAAGTATGCTCGTAAATGTTTTTACTGCAGAAGTGTCTATCAATGATAGCCATAGATGTCACCTACCTTGCAGACAATCGCAGCCTTCTGCCTCCTTCCTGATCACATCTAAGACTGCGTCTACCAGTTCAGCACCCTCAGTGTAATGTCCCTTGGCCCAATTGTTACCTAGAAACAGATTTAATATTTTTAAAAATCCCAAATACTTGTCCCCAAAAGGTTTTTTAAGCCTCTGATGAATCTTTAAGGAGTTATTGTTGTTTTAATTAAAGAAACAAGGTTGAAAGCGGACTAAATCAAGAGTGCGGTGTCCCGCCTAAACCACTGAATCAATTTACATGAATTTGGCTGAGACGTGGGAAAAACAATCTAAAATAAAACACCCCTATCATTCAATGGTAAAGGATTTAGCATATTAGTGCCCAGATTCAAATCCCGCAAAAATATAGTTCACTGAACTACCATTAAAATTCTTGGAAACTGAAAAAGTTACTCAATGAACGATTCCTATTCCCGATAGTTTTCCGACATATGGTAGTTTTTGAAAGGGTTACTACGTATGCTGAATTAAAATCGTTGAGTGAGAAATAGTGAAAAACACTATTCTATCTTGAATGGAATTGGAAATTTCAGAACAAGTTTAAAATCTTGTCAAATTGTCTGTGATAAACTTACCAGCTCCGCTCTGTCCAAAGACAAAATTGTCTGGCCTAAAGAGCTCTCCGTATGGCCCTGAACGAACGGAGTCCATTGTTCCAGGCTCCAGGTCCACCAGTACAGCTCTAGGAACATATTTACCTAAAACAGAGTTACAACAATAAATAACATTCAAGAACGTGTACCAAAATTGGTGATACCTTTTCAAGTTTACCATAAAACATTAACTACGATCAATAATCGAAATAAACTTAATAATTTTATTCCGAAGAACCTGAATATAGTTGTAGAATTGAACATTTAAATGTCTTACGTTAAGTCGTTTCTGATATTTCGAGAAAAACATAGACGGGTAGACATTAAAAGAGTTTATACTACGTATGACTCGCTATTTCATGTCATAATTAAGGTAGTGTCGGCTAATTCAAATTATTAATATTTTTTATTTACGATACGAAGGCAAACGAGCATACAGTGCACCTATATTAAGCGATTCTTGTCGCCTATGGACACTTCCAAGATTAATAGATCTAGAAGATGCGTTGCCACCCTAAGGCCTTGGCCATCATTTGTCATTTTTAGCTACAATATTCTGCCAGCCTAATTTATTATCTATTTATAGCTTTCGGAAATTCATAGACTAAAATCGATTCGCGCACAACACTTCACAGCTACTAACATAATCAAAATTATTAGAAATTTTAGGTACACACGAGGTCAAAACAGATCTATAAATTACCTTTATCTCGATTACGTCAATGTTCAAACAAAACTGTGTTAAATTCGGCTGATTATTTTAAGAACTACACTAACTACTACTCTTTGCGTCAACTAAAAGGTAATTGAGAAATTACTGTTTACTTATAAGGGCACTTACCACTTGAGGCTTCATTATAGTAGACATTAAGCCTGTCTTCCAGTAAATGATGTTTTCCATAGTACATGCCATCAGGGCCAACAGCATGCTCATGGGATATCACTTCCCAAAACTAGAACCATTTTAAAAATATGACATACACAATTATGGTGGTCACCTGATTGTAGGCAATTTTTTGTTGTGTTAAATTTACATCACTAGATATTATTAGACAGCATATTAGCTAGTTCAACAAAAAGTAGTGGAAGATGTTGGAATGATAGTTATATATAATAACTAAATAAAAAAGTTATCTGAAAACTTATAAGAAGATAATAGGCGCATTTTGAAAAAAATCGTATGTCACTTCGAGTCTGAGATTTAGCGATAAGGCAGACCCATTGACAAACATGATGAAAACATTCAAAACTGCTCCGGGTATTCGAATAAGTCTTAATTTAATTCTAATTTTAAATTTAAATTACGTAATCAATAAAATGACTCGATTAAGATACACTTGAAACAGAACTTACTTTTGAACCAATCTGGTTTCCACACTGCCCGGCCTGTACATGGACGATTTCACGCATTTTTCTCCACAAAATTTCACAAAACACTAAAAGTTCACAAACAATTTCAATAAATACTTATTTATTGTTCATTTCCTAGTATTGTGACAGAATGTACTCAATATCTTGAATCCTGTTGAGTTTTATCGCAAATGCGTTATCACGATAAACTTACTGATAACGAGAAAACTATTTTATTAGACCTATTTGTATTGTAATCTCAAAGTCGTATTAGAGGAAATTTTACATTATGAAGGTCATGTTATAATGGATTGAAGGTTTAATCTAAATTAGGTGTGGTTCGTCAAAATGTTTGTAAAATTATATTTTAATAATTGTCCTAATAGATTATGTGTATCCCTACAGATTGGACATATTTGATTCATACATATGACGTCTAAAGAAATATAGTGCCTAATTTTATCCAGTTGCTGTTATAAAATAAACAACAATGCCTTTAACCTTTAAATGCCAATAAAGGTTTGTCGTTATTATACTGAACGGTATGCCGGGGCATAAAATATGAATAAATATTGGTTTTTATACCTTTAAGATTACATAGGACATTACAAAAAGGTAAAAGTAGCGTTCATTTCAACAATTTCGTCACTTTGTTTTTGTTAATCTCTAATATTCTAATTAAAAATTGTACAAGTTGCTGGTTAAACGAGCAATTTCCTTGCAATTCAAATTATATTACGTTATTTGTTTTTTGTTCTTTAATAGGTATAATTTAATCTTTAGACGTTATAATTAATTGTGTGTACTTAAAAAAACTCAAACTTCGCCTAACAATTATATAAATAAGTGGTGTCATTTTGGAAAATATTAATACTTTAAAATGAAAATAAGCCTCTAAATATGTGAAAATAGTAGAAACAACTAAATATATTTTGTGTAATCATTTTATTATTTTGGTATATAAAATGTAATTATGGCAATCAAATGTGTGGGACAACAATACATCCAAAATGGCGGTCCTCTTTTGACATAAAGGTTTAATATTTCATATTTCTATTTTGTATTATCTGTTGTATTTGCGCCTCACGACTAGACGGTATGATTAAGTCTATTCCGCATATAAAACACGGATAAGAAAATACCCATCTAGCTTCAATAAATTAATAACTTTAATATACTCAAGGACGTAAAAAATATTAAATCATAAGTTTCTATGCTAGAAATACTGTTTTTCCTACCCTTGCATGTTCTAACCCTCAACTTGAAGACGTTAATTTAATTATTACATACTAATATATGTATCTCTTTCTAATATTAACTAATAGACAGAAAGGGAAAACTTTAATCGATCATTAACCTAAATTTGAATCTTAAAGTTCCTAATCCTTGAAGATTACTTAAAAAGATTAACAGTCTAATCCCATTAGTAAAATAATCGGTATATTTAATACGTTTAGTCAGTATAGTCGGGAATGTATTACGTAGATAATTTCATTCATGTCATATTTACATCATATATACTTTAAGATTTTGCAATACAATTATGAAGTCAATTGTAAATGAAAACACATCGTTGCCTTAATAAAGATATCCGCTGCCATCGACACTAACGTAATTTAGTCACAAATTTAAAACTACGTAAATTGTATTGCAAAACAAAATCAAGGTCATCCCAAATTATTATTTCAGTGTTGAAGATGTTTGGTAGCTAAAAATTTGTATTGAGTTGTTTGTAACACCTTCTTAACCGACTTTCTAAAAAGAAATTAATTAGGTTAAAAATCTTATGAGTGTTTTTAAATTGCACTTGTGTTATAACCGCGCGAGTTAATATTGGCGTTGTTTTACACTAAGCGACACAAAACTCACAGAATTTTAAAAATATACTGCACTATATTTTATTTAGGTCATGTTTTTAATACATTCTTTAACAACTCTACTCGTGCGATCAATTTAAATAGAAACTTGAACTTCGCACAAGTGACTGGCACAGATAATAATTAATATTTATTATTACGTCGCATTCAACGAATTTCAAATTCCCAGATGTCACTGTCAATAATAAAAGGCGTCTATCTATATGCTACCATATTAAATTTGAATCTAGATTTATTTTTGTTATACAAGTAATTGTTCAAGTTTTTAAGTCGTTGTTACATTATACTTAACAAAATGTTTTGTTTTTCTGATTGGGTTATTTTTAAATAATAGGTTTTTGGTATTTTTAAATAAAGTATCTTGAGGAATTAAGAATAAATATTAATATTTTCTCAATTTCATTGAATTTTAAATTACTTGAGGCAGAAAAAGTAAACCTAATAATATTATAAATTATCTGTTTCAACCACAGATGCAGTTCCCTTTATTTATATTTAAACGTTTTTTAAAATATATTTTACGTCATTATACACATACTGTAGTAAAAAAATATATTTAACCTGTGCAAATTTAGTAAGTTTTTACAGCCTGTGACAATGCAAACAATTTCACCGGCTGGAGTTGTAAAATGTAAATACTTAGAAGTCAAAACAGTAAACAAAACTGTTTACTTAATCTTTTTCCAAGAATTCAAAGGTGTAATTAATTTATAATGTCGGAAGAAGATGTCTTAAAAGAAGGCATTAAAAATTTAAGCAATAGAAAATTTGATCTAGACTCAGTATATTGGGTTCATGTAACGCATATAATAAATCCTAGTAATTTTTATGTTAGACTATCTTCCGACGGATGCTTACTTAAGCAATTTGATAACATTACTGAAGACATGTTGAAAAAACCTAACAGTGCAGAAGTCGGTGATATTGTGTTCTACAAATCTATGAACAGAAGGAATAAAATGCGCGGGATAATTAGGAAATTCGACGATGAAAAAAATACATACGATGTATCTGCGATGGATTACGGTTTTTACGATAAAGATATAACTTCAGAAAATGTATGGCTGTGTAATTTTATATTCCCACCTTTGGCATATCTTTGTAAGCTATATCAGTGTAGACCAATTACTGAAGATGGCAGCTGGCTTGAAGACAGTATAGAATCTATGATAACATTTGTAGGTAACACAATAGTAAAAATGATTTATAAAGGGAAGACAATGCAGGGAAAGCTTATCGTTCAAATTAATAACTGCCCATGTGATGTAGGCAGTATGCTCATTTTATCCGAATGTGCAACATTGGATTATATTCCCTCGTCAGTAAACAAATTAACATCTACTGTGCTGGAACAGTCTTAGTTACCAAGTGTGATGACATTTAAATATTAATTAGAAAGTGGCATTTGATTTTATAATTAACAATTATGCTTGTAGATCTGTCTATGTATGAAGTAAAACAAAAAAACAACAGTTTGTCACTAAACTAATGGCTTATGAATGATGCGTAAAGAACTTGAAATCAGTATTATAAGTTTTAGATATTTATTATATCTTGTAATGAACCAAAAAAGCAAGATATTCAAATTAAATTTGTTTAGTTTATTAAGTGTGTATTAATATATTTTTAAAATAACTAACTTTACATTAATGTCTTAAAACCGATATCTGAAGACTGTTTTTGTTAGCTATAAATAAGCTACTGTATAAATTGTCATTATTTAAATAATTAAGTATACTATAGTTATTAAGATTGATAATTAAAATCTAGTGAACACCAATAAATGGGTACTATATTATTACTGGATATTTATTTGATAACCCTTAATGATATTCGTTTTCTTAAATTCATTGGCACAATTTTTCTGATAATGGTTGTAAATAAAATTAACCAATTTAATATGCTACAGATTTCTGAACGACTAATACTATTAATTTTCATGACGTTGACAGTTTGGAATATCTATTGTCAAAGTTATATTTACGATTTATTAAGTTGATAACAATATGACATATTTACAATTTTACATCAGATGTACGGATGTAATTTATCATTTTATCAAGTTTTTGAGTGTTAATTATAATTTATTTAACCATGTCTCAAACTACATAGCACAACAATACCTTAAAATGATTGTATAAAGTATTAAAACAATGTTTTTGGTCCGAGTAAATGCAGCAATGAAATCTTTAGTTAACAAGATTCCATAATGAAAATTTTAAGTGTTCTTCTATCATTGTCTATATATTTTACTGCGATTTTTGGGGATTATGTTGTGTTTAGATCGAAATATTTTGATTGTTTTATATACCGGGCGTTGTTAGACAATTTTATACATGCAAGTATTGGAACATTGTCTGCTTGGCAATTTTTTTTGAAAGTCCCTGTAACACGTGAAGCGTGGATATCAAATGTAGTATTCTGCACGATACTTTCATCGTTAATCGATGTCGACCATTTTATTGTTGCAAAATCTATTTATTTTAAGGTAAATTATATTTTCTTTTTAATTTTAATTCCACACTGAAGTAATCAGTTTAAATAAAATTTGTGGCTTACTAGACCTCGTTTTTCTTTACTAATACCTAGATAACTATGGAATTCTCAATTCCATAGAAATTTAGTAGTACATAAATACTTTATAGAACTCGGTTGTTTTAAAGGTAAAAGTGACAAGATAGTTTGCATAAAAGCCTTAAAATATAACTCCACTAGATTTCTAGATGTTTAGATTTACAAAATTACACTTATGACTCTACAAAGTCATATGTTTCATTAATATATTAAAAGCTGCTACTTAAATAAAGTTTTTGTTGCTTTATTTGTAATAAAGAAATAGTTCAATCTTGGAAAAAATTGCCGATCTTGGTTTCTGTCGATTACCTGTGATTAATATAACTTAATTTTTTACTCCAAATCTAATGGTTTCAAGAGGCTCTTATTTTTTCAGGACTTAACAAATTTAAAACAAAGAGGATTTCTACACTGCACATCACTATGGATCATGATTACTGCCGTTATGCTATTATACAGTCTTACATTCCGTAGAATAAATATATATGTTCTAACATATATGACTACTATTGCATATGCCAGTCATCATATCAGGGATGCAAACAGACGAGGAATATGGTTTTACCCATTTGGTCACACACCACCGCTTCATAAATATATCTATCTATCAATACTATCAGTACTACCAACATTCCTTTCATATATCTTTCACTATATGAAACCCATTACAAAAAATACAGTCGTCCAATATAGTATGTTGGTCTAACATACATACAAAAATGTAAATATATTATTCATAAAAAGTGCAATATACCCAAATATAAACTTAAAATACAATTGTGAACAAATTTTATTATATATATATTTATAGGTTTTAAAATTTAATATACTTGCTAATGCCCATGGCTTTCTTCAAGAGAATTTTATTACTGTCAAATGATAATGTAATGTCCCTTAAAGAATCACTTAAAATTTTATCTAGTAGTTTTGAGGTACAATGAACAAATAGACATAAATAGTGATTTTTATTGTTACTTTTTATTACTTCATCTTCTATTCTTCAGTAAATTGTACTGATAAATTTGAAACTCTTTTATTAATTTTTATTCATCCAATTTTTACAAAATAAATCTTTCTTTAAATAAAGAATTACTAGACAATTAATGCCAATAAGTATGATAAATACGTAATAGTATAAAAGTTGGTAGCTTTGAACAATTTTAAGGATAGAGATAGAATTCTTATGATAAGATATCACAATACAATTTGAGAAGATTGTACTAGCGAATTGATAGTTTTGTATATAAAAACTTATTTATGTTAATAGTAAGTGATATTTTTATAGAATTATTTAGAAATTAGACAAATAATACTGTATTTTTTTTACTATACATATATATGTAAATCTAGTCTAGCTGAATATTGGGATAAAATTTTGTTTGTACAAATTTCAAGCATACGTAATCACGCGTAAAGACGGGTTAATTATAGTAATTTTTAAATAATTGTATTATATTATTATAATATTAGTTTAATACATATAATTTGTTTCAAAAGATTGCATTGTGAATCAACAGCTGATTAAAGCCTAATTATTTGTTAAATAGATCAACGCAGAAGTCACGGGCGTTAAACAGTTATTTACCGACTTCGAAAAGGAAGAGGTACTATATTCGATTTCATGTGTTTATTTTGTATAAGGCAGTTTATAGTGTTAGGTATAAGATCGGTGTTCTAAGACATGAGCCGGAATCATCAGGCTTAGCAATAAAAAAGGCTTTAACAAATCTCAAAACTTTCAAGTTGTCTTAGAATACCAGTAGGTATAATACGTGAACAGATGTGATAATTATATTTTATGATATATGTCTAAGTGATAATGAAATAGTAAAAATATATTTTTTTTATAAATTATTTAATCATATAATTTATGGTATTTTTTTATTCCAGAATTAAACAAAAAGATTATAAAAACATTAGTGTTTTTTTATGGTTAATGTTAACCTTTGAGATTTTATAATGTGCCTATTGCAAAGAAAGACTCGTTTGATGTGGTGAGAAATAGGTTAATAAGGTAATAAAAGATAACTATGAAGCTTATAGAAATAATTTTAAGTGAAATGTAGAGGCAACACCACTGCCTAAAATAATGACTCCTGTTTAATTTTTGAAGATAGTAAAATCCAAAAACTAATTTGAAAATGGATTTTATATAAAAACTAGCTGACGCAGTTAACGTCGTTTTGCCACATAAATATATAAAATTTTGGGGAGTATGTATTTATATATGCTGTATCATAAAAAAATAAAAGCAGAAAATATTTGAATTTTTAATAAAAAAAATTATTTCGGGGCGGACCACCCTTAACATTTAGGGGGGTGAAAAATAGATAACCGATTCTTAGACCTACTGAATATGCCTATAAAATCTCTTAAGAATCGGTCGAGCCCTTTCGGAGGAGTACAGGAACGAAATTGTGACGCGAGAATTTTATATATTAGATTATATAAGTAATCATATATCACATTTTTGCGATTGTATGATCTCAATACTTTCAACAATTGGCCGTATGACAAGCGCCTTGTTTCCGAAGGGCATAGATACTGTGAATACAGGATATTGCAATATTTGCTGACGTACCCACCACCTACGTCAACTTAAAATACCATAAAACTTCTATTAACAATTGTCCTCAGTTAGCAGGCAGATTAAGGCTAATGCGGGTCTTCATCAAGATTATAAATTAGTAGGTCGTTGGGAAATTGTTTTATAAGGTGCGTAGGTATGTGATGTAGTTGCTAAAACTGTTTGTCAAGGGTAAAAAATGAAAATCGCACCTACGGCCCGATCAAACATCCTGTTAAACAAATCATATTATACAGAAAATGTTTTCTAAACTTTTGGGACTAAAGTTATAAACTAAGAAAATCTAAGCTCACTGCATGGGTGTTACAATATAATATTTAATACAGATTATATAAAAAAGTTTTTCTTTGAGTTGTTCTTTGTATTCTAAAAGTAAAATTGTAAAGAACGGTTTTCCCTCTATTTAACGATATACCTTTATATGTATATGTGTGTTTGTCAAACACAGGGCAGTAATGTTTTTTTTTTATTGATTTATGGTATTTTTTAAGCATAGTTAAACAAAATATTCTGCAATATTTCTCTACCAACAGTTAATAATTAATAAATAGTAAACTGTACATAAACTATAAGCATACGAAACTTCATACCCTTTCTTCCGCGCATATTTCGTAATAACGAGTAGTAAAAATTCTCTTTACGTATTATTATATAAATAACGACACAAAAACTTCAGTCCCGCCATCCCGCGCCTTACGGACCGTAGAAATGCCGAAAACCCCGGGGAAGTTTTAGTGAAAATACCCTCCCAGTACTCTGAGAGCCTATGTGGCTCGTCAGCAGAATAACTGCAAGCACGAGTCGTACGTAACCTGTTAGCGGTATGCGAAATACTTTTCGCCGTCGACAAAAAAAAGTCGTTATACAGGATGTTTGGAGACGGCTTCCGAAAGCGAAGACGGGTGATAGTACTAATGACACCTTTGATGAAGGGACGGAATAAAATTCGATTCTGACTAAAAAAAATCATATTTTTAAAACGTTTTATTAACGTTATTTAACTCCATCATGTTAGTCCAACTGTTTTTGTTAGCATGCTTCATTGTTGGTTCTTTTTTTAAGTAAAGTAATGTATTTTTTAATGAAACTATCGTTTCATTTAGCTGTACTTACAAGATGGAGGGTGAATAACGCTAATAAAATGTTTTAAAAATATGATTTATTTTTGGTCACAATTAGTAAAATCTGCATCAAATATGTTTACTTACAAGTGATTTTACTAATAGCATGATAATGATTCAATTCATTAACTATTCAATTTCATTAAATCATTACGGAAGAATTAAAAATTTCGATACGATATTGTATTGCATGCGAACGGTAATTTACGTAATGTTTTCATTGCGTCATTTGCAATTCGCGCTAAAAAACCTGTCTACGAATTAGATTTTTTTTTCATGAAACCTATCACGTGGTTAGTTTTCATATATCTTTATTATATAGCAAAATATATATTCATTTTTATCATCATTTATCTCTATTAAAAACTAGAGATGCTTGAAGAGACGGAGAGGAATTTTCACAAATTAAAAAAATGTAAGATCGTTCATCTCATTCTTACCTCACGAATTGTACAGAAATAAATGCATTATTTTATTTTCAGTCTATATATGTATGTATATAAGTATGTTTGTATGTAGCGTTAAAACGGATACATATTAAGCCCCGACGTAAAAATGTCGTGTTATAACATGTATAGAGTGGGACACATTAGTCCCACTCTATATAGATATCTATGGCATCGTGTGTACACCACGAAAAAACTAATTTGATCGAGACGATTCATAGCTATGATATGAAAATTTGTCGCCTTTTAGATACAACTTTTATTGTTATTTTTTAACCATCTAAATGACGGTAGTTAAAAATATCTCTTGAGAGGCATAGACAAGCATGAGCCTAACTTATTGCAAGCGTAAAGAGCGTCGCAGTCTGTCACATAGTCACGTTCAAACCGCTAAACCAAAGTGGATGAAATGTGATATGAAGGTAATTTGAGAAAGCACGAAAAATATAACTAAATTTTTATCTTAAATAACATCCAGCATGCAATTTTGTATTAACATATAATTTCTCCAAAAGAAAAATTTAGAATTGTTGTTTAGACATAAGTGAAAACTGGAAAATTAAGCTTTAAATTATTTTTTATTTAAACAAATTCTCGGCGATAAAGTAGTTACGATTTTAAAATAGCTTACAGCCTCCAAGGTAACACGAAACACTGTCACAATAAATGGAAAGTTAATTTCACTCACGGGAGTATCACTGCGAACATACGTGTAATATCACTCGTGATAAATACTTAACTGCATAGAGTAAGGACGTGTTTGAACGTCCACAGAGTAATAACTTAATTACAGATAAAACTGTCATCGTATTCTTTGACAGACTAGTGTTCCGACCCGACGTCATTCGTGTCGAATAAATTCCAATCGAACTAATAAATAAAATTGTTATGTCTGTCTGTCAAAATAACAGATTATTTTAGAAGTAGACGGTACTTATAACAGAAACATTAAGTATAATCTTTTTTCCAGTGTCTCTATTGATTTTACTGACAGATGTGTAAAAAGTAATATTTACACTATTTAGTCACAACTTTCAGCTGGCTTTGAATGAATAAAACGCAATCATTTCCAGCAATTTTATTTCGTTTTATTTAATAATCTTGTTTTTCCTTATCTTATATTACTCCTAGCCTAAATAGTTAGCTAATTTTTTTTACTATTTGGTCTAATTCACGCTAATTTTGCCTAATTTAACTTAACATAGATTATGTATACTTATATCTACTTAGAGCATAGTTTCATATGTTGAAGGAATTTGGAAAGAGGACAGTACTTTGTATTAAAAATACCTTTTTATAGGATGCCAATAATTAGCCCAATGTAACAAATAAAAATATTTTCAAAATTGTATCAAAAATGAATACAGTAGCGACACGACATTAAAGAATTCTAAGATTGTTTTAAATTATTAAATCATCAGCAAATGCACATATTAAATATTAATGCATCGTTTCTATAAGTCTAAATCATTGCAAACAATAAATAGAATTAAAAAAAATTATGAAATTTTAAACAGTTATCGAAACGAACATCAAATAACGAAACATGAAAATTCTCAACTGATTTTCAATTTTGGAAATTGTTTTAGCAGTTAACAATAACTACTCACTCTAACACTATATCAGAAGCATTAAGCAGCATTTATATGCAGAGAGGTTTTCGTACGTTTTGCAACCGAGAACGTTTATATAAGACCAAAAACCTTGTCTCTTAAGGCGTGTTCAAAGGTTATATCTAACTATCTTCAGCCTTCATTTCATTTTCAACACCTTGGACTTTTAGGAAGGATCCCTAATTTTTGTAAAAATATACCTTCCTCGATAAATGTACTATCCAACACTGAATTTTTCAAATCGGACCAGCAGTTACTGAGATTAGCGCAAACAAACAAACTCTTCAGCTTTATAATATTAGTATAGATATACAAAATTCTCGTGTCGCAGTGTATGTTACCAAACACCTCCGACAGGGTCGGACTGTTTATTACGAAATTTTGTATGTATATTTGAGGATCGGTCATCATTAATACTGACCCAACCCCACCCTTAAATATAATTTTTATTTTATTTTTTTAATTAAAAAAAATAAAAAGTAAATAAATGTTCGGCCTTCTACCATCCGCTTCTATTATTCGAGATATATTTGTGACAAAACGGCGAGTGCTAGGTCAGCTAGCGATCATATAATTTTTTGGTCTTTGTCTCGTATCTTCGAAGCGAGAAACTATCTCCATGTAAACGCTGCTTTGATGTATAGAACTTACGACTCTCCAGGCCACACAACACTTTCCAACCAATCCAGGTAGCTGGATATTCGAGTGTAAATCGCTGGCTTCCCTGACTGGGCGCAACGCCTGCCAAACGATGTTATACCAATGATATGGAAGATGCACTGATTTTCTTTCGATGCCACTTGTAAAGGAGAACCAGAATCACCCTGTTAATAAAAAAAATTCTACATATCTAATCCACAAACGAGCTGATGGTAAGTCAAAGCTCAGCTAACTGGCATTATCAGTTATGTTGTGCTACCGACCTATTGATTAGAGTCGTCGGAAATTAATAGACTAAAGGCGAAACTTATAGTACTTTTCGAATTTTCCATCTGTGAACGATGGTACGTAACCAGAACGCAATTTATATTGTATTAGTCTTAAATACGATAATTCCAATTTTTTTTGGAAATCTACACCGTTCACGAATCCACTTGAACACAAACAAAAAATATCATCGAAAACGGTCGAGCCTTTAAAAAGGAGTTAATTACAAGCACGCCTATAGAATATTCTATAAAGATTTTAAACACCCCCATAAAATTAATAACACATTCCCTGCTTATGAGAAAATTAAAAATAATAGCTGGGAACCAAAACTATTTAAGGCGAATTTTGATTATGTACATATGAACGTTTGAAAC
>JAOSYY010024456.1:0-10683 GCA_025727935.1 Hebomoia glaucippe
GTCGATATGAAAACCTCTCTTTTTTGAAGTTAGTTGAAAATAGTCAAAAATATATTTCTCAAATCTAGTATAATTTGGTTTAATTATTTTTGTCAGGTTTTGACTCCCGATCATAAATATATAATTTTTTATATTTTTTATGATTTAGCAGTGCCTGTCTGTCTGTATTATATTAGCCATCGAAGGAGTCGATTTGAAACGCTCTTTGTTACAAAGCTCACAATTGAGATGGTAGTTAGTAAGAGTTTTCAAAGTTTTTAAGATTCTACTTGTTATCCGAAGGAACAAGTGTCTTACAGGCTTGAGTTTAACGAATTTTGAGAACGTTGAATGTTATCTGGGTGCAGTTTACATCATTATAGCGAATTGTACAATATTATTTCCATTTGCGACCGTTACATAAAATGCAATATCTTGCAATATCTACTTATTGCGCTTGCCTTCGTCAAATGGACCTTCGATTTGCAATTAACCGCTGTGAAGGATTTCAATGATGTCGAATTGTATTATGGAATCGTTTGGTGACACAATTAAGGGTCAGTGGGTCATGTCATTTCAATGGGGTAACAAAGTGAGAGGGGTTAAGAAAGAGAATTGGCATCGTAGCGACGCCCACAAAATTTAATTGAATACAGACCTGTTTTTCAGATTTTTTCAGATGTTTGGCGACAACCTGACAAGTTTCAAGTGAACTATAATAAATTATCTTATTGACTGTTTTTTATTGTTTGCTGTGTTTACGTGTGTGTGTGTAAAATTTTGAAAATTCTTAAGTTAACCATGTTTTTGTATTAGAGACGAGTTCAAATTTAATGTATGACATATTTCTTAGTGCAGATTGAAATATCATTATCGTTATTACCGATTAGAAAGGATTTCTGGAACGACCTGTCACCAGATGGATCCATGCTATGCAAATAAAAATGGCGTGCTGTCTATTACTTTCAGTATTTGGAAAACTGACTGATAGGTATGATAATAGATGATAATTACTACGCGGCCTTGCCAGCTGAGACTTAAATAATTCACTGTACTTGTTTACTTTTATAATTACGTTTGTTGCAAACAAAATTTGAATGTTATTTGTGTTATAGCTGGTAATGTTGTAAGACAGCCGATAATGCGGTTTTTATTATAGATAGTTTCTCGTAATATCCGACGAAACTTGTTCAGTGTAGTCAATTAGAATCCCATCGGAGATAATTCATCGGATTTGTTCCGATGTATACTTCGTCGGAAATCGCTTTCACTTAGCGTATGTACTTAAAATATCAAAATCATAGTTTATTTTAGTATATGTACACATAAAACTAAGTACGTTACTTAGAAAAAAATATATAAAATTTTTGTGAGTCTGTTTGTTTCTAAAACCTCCAAAACCGATAGACATATGTGACAACTTTTACTGGAACTCAGGTGCTTTTACATAAATTAGTTTAATTTCGTCATTATGCATACAAAAATCAACGTGCAAAAAAATTGTTTTAAAAAATTGAATTCACTGTGAATTGTTTAAATTATTATAAAATATAACTAGATTACAAATAGCACTGAAACTAGGTCGATCTAACTTGTATGTTATATCGTAACTTTAAAAGCTCCGATTAAGGCGTGTTCAGTTGACCATAAGTTTGTAAGATATTATTAATTCCATATATATACATTACAAACTTTTACAATTTATGGAGGCTGATATTGAGTTTTTATAACGGACTAGCCGTGTCCCGCGGGTTGACCAGCGTTTTTTTCTGGAAAAAATATATAAAATGCTTCTGGTACTTTTTTTTAAATCTTCACTTGCTTGCAATTCGTATAGAAACCTGTAATTATTTAAATTAAATACAGCTTATATTAATCACTTATAATGTAACTTTCTCTAAAAGATTTTTTAAAATTACTTAAGTACTTTTTGAATTTCTCTCAGTAACAAACTTACAAACCTTTTCTTTATTTTAGTAAGGCTTTTTAGTAATGATCCCTAAGTATTTTGAAAATATGTAACCTATAACCTTCCTCTATAAAAGTACTATCCAACATTGAAAGAATTTTTGAAATCGGACTTGTGGTTCCTGAGATTAGCGCGTTCAAACAAACTCTTCAGCTTTATAATATTAGTATAAGCAAGAAAAACACTATTGATTACTATTTGACATTATATTAATATACATATATAGAAATAAATATGTATAGTTTATAACTGACGACTTGCTTGTGTCATTTACCAACAACTGAGCTTAAAGCTCGTCGATTTGTTGCTATATGGCTACAATCAAAAAGATTCACATGTATACAAAACTTTTGCGGAGGAAATAAATTTATACAGACATCGAATAGCCAAAGTTTGTATAGAAAAAGCTCAGGAGGCTGTCGTAACTACAAATTTATAAAAAGTTTTTTTTGAGGAGTGTTATATTTTCATTGATGAATTCAGTATTTTTACTCTTGTTTAAGAATTATTGGCAACGATACTCTGTTAAGTGGTTACTTAACGCTGGGCACGTTAACTACTGCCTAAGTGATTAAATGCACAAAATTTGGTACAACTGGGTCACTAAAGCTGCCTACAATTGAAAGTGGTCTGGCAAACCTTTCACACGAGCGCGGACATCCGCCATCTTTGTCCCGCTAATACAACACTATCTGTTTTGTTAATCATTTACTCTGCGTACAGTCATTTTTTGATCAATTTCTTGAGGCTTTAAATTGCAAATGTATGGCGTTTTCGTAATACTGTCTGGTATTAAAAATTTTGTTGTAGTTTACGTAATAAATAATGGATATTACGAAATTTTATTTAATTAAGTGGTTTTCAAGAAAAACATTAGTTACATACGCGTTCATTAATAAGCAGAAAATTGACATTTCTTTGATTGTTTTTGCAAGAATTTCCTTTAAAAGTATTTATTGACCTTCTGAACAGCAACAAATAATTATTGATTTGTAATAACGAAAAATTGCGTTAGTTGCATATCGATACACATATAACAATTTTAATTCCAATCCACTACCCTCCAGGATTAGATTGAAAAAAATCCCCTAAGTCTTCTGGATTTCAGTAAAAATAAACCCATCTACATAATATATAGCTCTTACATAAAAAATGGTGAGACACAAAATTGTCACCTACTAAGAAACAAATTCAATTTCGCTTTCATAGTAAGTATTCATTAATAAGGTCCTTTATATTTTTAAGTAGTTAAAAATGATTCCGCGTCCGCTTATACCTTAAAACGAAATTGGTTCAACAAATCGAACCGATCGCAATCGTTCCGCGACGCTTGACCGAGACGATAAATACGGTGATCGAACAGCCGAACGGGCTAGTCGACCGCCGCGCCCTGCCGTTCCGTGATGTAAACAATGCACATTACCACCGCTATCTTAGTGCTTCACTCAACATTGTGTCTCACCATTAAAGTACCAGTGACCTGGAACAATGATAGTGAAGTGAAACCAGTGACCCAGGACAATCCCAACCCTTATTTTCACTACGCCGCCAATAAGCCTCAGTTCGCGATTGATGTTGCCAAGTTCCATGACGTCAAATCGCCGGAAAAGCATTACGAATCATACCCTGTGAACCCGCACACCGGTGTGAAAAGACCAGAATTCGGCAACCACCAGATACTTGATAGTGCTCATAAAAATTTTAAACCATACCAAGGATATGTGAAGGAAGAGCATTTACACTATGTCAATCCACATTCCAATTATTATGAAGTTCATCATCCTTATAGAGCTGAAGTTCCAGCCCTTCAAGGAATTTATAAAGATCCAGTGTTACATAAGATAAGAAATGATGTGCGTGATTCTAAAAACAGGTTACAGAAATACGAACACGATGCTGGTGAGCCTAATGTCGAGAAAGATGAGTATTTAGAAGGACCAGAACAGATTGATCGGAAAAAGATCCCTCATCCTAATATACCAGCTCATTTTGAAGTTCATAGACCTCTTCGACGCCCTATTTACTATCAAAAGGTACCACAAAATAGTAATCGTGAAAGTTTTTTAAACCAGAAATTGAGACACCCTTGGAACCAAAATTACGCTAAAGTTACTCCGCACCATTATCATCCTCTAAAACATCATTTACACCAACTGAGACAGCATCACGCACTAACGTATGATGATGAGCGCAATGAATATCCACAAGTATTACCACCTGAAAGATATGCTGAGAAACCCGATGGCTATGACATCTATGAGAAAGGTAAAAATAGGTATCAACAAATTAAAAATACTTTCGATGAAACCGCAAATCGAGATTCGATCAGAACCAGGCCAGACGGTCATGATCATTTGGAATTACAAAAAGAAAACCATGAAAGTAGCACTGACCCAGAATATGAAGAAGAAGTTTTCGTGCCTATCAAAAATTACGCTCAAGTACGTAAAACTGAAACATATAAGCATCTTCCAAAATCGGCAGCGTTCAAAGACGCTCAAAGTTTAGAAGAAATTCAAAATGCTCCTAGATTAAGGGAAGCTATAAAGAGTAGTAAAAACCAAGTTGTATATTCTGAAGAAGGGTATGAAGACTCGGCATATGATCACGCTGGGGAACAAAAACACGCGTCGGACCATGAAGGACACGGTGGAGCTTTAAAAGAAAACGAAGAAAGTAGAGGGAAATATAAAATTCCTTCAGTTGATATTGGCTTTGCAGATGAAGGCAAATCTACCTCGAGAGATAAAGTCTTGCATGGCGAAAAATGGAATGATGAACAGATAGATATTCACGAAGAAAACGACTCCGACGATTATTCGGAAAACGAAAATGATTATTCAAATAAAGAAAATTTGGAAGATCCAGACGAACTAAATGAAAGAAATAAACGTGAAAGTAAATTCACAAAAAACGAAAATCTTTTAGACCATGAGGTAACTAAAAGAGACGCATATGAAAATTCCTCCACGCCTTTAGCAAAAGATGCATTGAGAGAAACATCTTCAAATAAAACCTCAGACAAATATATAGAAAAACTTAGAAATAAGTACCCGTATTACTTAAAAAATTCTAAAACTCTTAACAAAGATTCTCCTCTACGATATTCTGAAAACCTGAAATTAATTCCTAAAAAAAGGTTAGATAACAGTGCATTTTATAACTCAAGAATGGCTCTTGAATGTCCTGACGTTGAAACAGAAGTTAATCCAGTACCAGCTAAATTTAAAAATGATGAAGTGTCAAAAGACACTGATGACGATGATTATGACAACGGTGAAGGTGGGGAAGAAGAATTTAAAAACTTCAAAAATAAACAAAGATTAAAGGGATTAGGTGATAAAATCGACTGTTTAAAAACAAAGTACTTCGGAGAAGATCCATTAGACAGTCCATTTTTTAAAGAAGAATCAATTCAAAATCCATTGCCTGTTGTAAAACCAAATTCTGATTTTTTTTCTGTTAACAAATTTAAAAAGGCAAATGATGTTAAAAATAACTATAGAGATAACTCAAATTCTCGAAAGAAACCGAATGATAATCATTCTTTTCCTAATACTCATATACTTCAATACACCTCACCTGTAAAGGATGTCAAAAATATGTCAAATAATTATGAAAATAAGAACAGGAATATCTCACAAACTGCGTTCAATAACCAACACGGTAACAATCAAACCAGATTGTCTGCTAAAAAAAGAAAAAGAAGAGCAGCTACTTTTATGTACGAGCCATATAAAGTTATAAAAGAAAGTCAAAATCCAGATTCTAAACGACTCGCAACTTCCAGTAATGTTAGTCCTCTTATAAGAAAACTTCAAACGAGGCAAGCCATTGATAAGACAATAGTAAATAATGAAAAAGTATATAAAGATATCGGAAAAAACGACAGGCCATCACGTGCTCAAGAGGACGATTTTATCGATGTTAGTACCGATTCACGTAGAGGAGAGCCGAGATATGAATTGGGTTTAAAAAATCATCGATCACAATACAGCCCCGTGGAAAACAGAACTTCTATATCGGCCGCAGATTATAAAATAAAGATAGAAAACGGAGTAGATGTAAACCAACATAAAAGCAATTCAACCATCCCAAGAGATAAAAAGACTAGAAAATTGTTAAATGTAGCTACAACTAACAAACCGTACTTTGATGTGTCAAAATATCTTCCGCAAACTTTACCAACTCAAAACATTGCAGCCAGTAATACAGTGCCAAAGATTGCACGTTCAAAAACGTCTCAGAAGGAACAAGAAGAAGTTGTTGATGAAGATGATTATGAAGAATATGATGATGAAGATGAAGAAGAAGATATTCTAATAACCACAACAACAACAACATCTACAACTACGCAAAAACCAGTTGTGAGAAAAAGAATTCGATTGGCTCCTACGACTACAACTAAGCCGAATTCGATGAAACTGCAACTTGTAACGCGTTTTCATACGTCAACTACAGATACACCAATAGAAACAACTGAGCATAGGTCACCAAAATACAGGGAGAAGAAAAAGAAAACTTCAAAAAGTACTTTAGTTACAGATACAGAAAGTTATGGTGACGATGGTGATGATATGAAACAAGAGGAAATTGATGCCATGATAGGAGTTAAGCAGGATATGGATGATTATACACCAAGTTATGAAAAGGAACAAGAAACAAAAATCAGGAGAAATAATAAGCACAATAGTAAAAGCAACGAAGACATAGGTGACGATGAAGATGAAGATGAAGATGATGATGATGATGATGATATCGAAGAGGAAGATGAAGAAGATGTAGACGAAGTTGAAGAAGATGATGAGGAGGATGATAACGATGATACTAGTAAAGACAGTAGTGATAAACGTCATAACAAGGATTCAAATCGCGAAGAACCTGTAAAGAATAATGAACAAGCAAATACTCAGAGACATGAAAAAAAATTCGAAAGCAAAGGCATTACAAGATCTAAGAGCCACCGCAATTCAGATGAAACGCAACCGACACTAGAAATAACTACCTCAGAACCAACAAAAAGAACTCTTGTTAGAACAACCGAACCAACATCGACTACAGAAGTACTTCATAGTGATTTACAGCCAAAAATTACTAAAAAGAAATTAGAGATCCATAAAGAATTACCAGTAAATAAAACGTCACCACATTTAACACACTTCAAACAAGACATTAAAGAAATTGAAATCATAAAAGAATTAGATGAACCAAAAGGCACGGATCGTACCAACTCAATATCATTGCACCTATATAAAGATGAAAATTTAGCTAAAGAGATTAACAATTTGGGGGATATAGAAATATTCAAAGAGGATTTGGATTTAGAAAGTGGTCCACGTCACGGTGGTAACTATAGAAGCATCGAAAACGAAACATTAGATACAGAAATGAGTTCTAGTAGCGATGTCGATACTTCAGAAACTGAAACAAAAAAAGTAATCGAACTTGAGACATCAACAAATAGACCAAAACTAAGAAGTGACATCATTCGATCAAAAAATCTCAGAAATAGAAACGCGAAGCAAAGTGAATCAAACAATGATAAACAAAAAACAGTTACACCATCAACAAGAGAACGGAACGCAAAACTCAGGCAAACTAGAACTCGTAATAACGAAAGAAGTGCAAAACTTATAGAACTTCAAGATGATGAGAACGATGACGATACAGATAGTATGCACGGTGGAAATTTAAAATCACACAATACTTATAATAATAGACCAATGCATGGAGGAAATTACAGAAGCGCGAAATTAACACGAGCCAAAAATATTCAAGAGATTTCAACGGAACCGAGTAGCACAAGAAGTGGCCTGAAAAGAAATAGGAAAATTGAGGCAGAATTATTGAACGCATATGCGAATGCTGTACCAATAATAACTTCGACGCCTGCCTTCATTTTGGACCCCAGCAAAAGGATGTACTATTATGTCGAAAAGTGAAACTCCAAACAAAATCATCCAATTGTGCCAAATCATTGCCTAATGCGGTATCGATTTCATTTTTTAATTGTTTGCCGTTATCTCTTTGTGCTAAATTGTATTTTTAAACAAAAGCTAGTGACTTTACTATTTCTGTGATAAAAATTAACATTATAATCTTTTATTGTATATTTAGAATAAGGCTTATTAATAATATTTCTATTTTAATAAAAAATAATGTTCATTATTGCTTTTATTTATTACAAATACCTTATTACTAGTTTCAATATTGGTTTGTTTTTTAAATTAAAAAATACCAATACTTTCCGTATAATATATTAACAATAACATTTTATTACAATTTATAATAAATAATCTTGAGAGATAAAATTTTGATGCAAGCATAAAAACTGTAACTTTAAATATTATTGTTTTATTATATAAGAAAAATTATACTTATCATAAAATATTATTGCACTGGTAAGTTTTTTATGTCAACAATAATTATTTTATACGTATCAAAACCTTATATTATTTATAACACCTCTTCTAACCAAAGAATAAAATATCCTTAAGTTATTTATTCAATCGTTATAAGATCATTATTGAGCTTGCAACACTTAGATAATACAACTTATTTTTAATAATAATTTCGAAATAAATAGCAATTTGGCTTGGTTTTTCACGAAGTTTACTATCTTTATAACTAAATAAAGCTTAATGCATTTAATACTATCTCTAGATAAATATTGTTAACGTATACTATACAAAATATTACATTATTTAGATCATAATTGTCAATGCTTCCTCCGATCGATAGGCGTATGATTTATTGGTTTCCATTCTGATTCCGAAGATGGTATGTACGTATCTAAATTGTCTTCTCTATCTATGGAGTCATTGTCATTCTCTTCTTCCTCAAAAAAATCTATTATTGGATGATAATTATAATTGATCTTTTTATTATCATCATCATTCGAACTTTGATTACTATGATGACTATTGCTGTTTCCTTTTGAAGACAGTTTTGGAGCAATGGTTGGCCTAGAGATAACTAGATTTATATGTTTTGGCACCTGGGGTTCTTCATCATTTACATCTTCTACAGAATCAAAGTTCTCGCTCTGAAATGAACCCACTGCAGACGTGCCGGAGGACATTAAATCATCTGAAATGCCTGAGATTTTCTTTCTAATAGGTCTCCTATTTGGTCTTAATGGTGTTCTCTTATACTTGTCAAGTTTATACTTATTCGCGTCCTTGGAAAATGAAAACGATGAAGATGTTGCGGATGGCGTAGGTGGTTCCAAGTAACTCGGTAACGTGACAGTTTCTAACGCTACAATACTTGATGGATTTCCGATTCCCGCAGGATTTCTCGGACGTTTTATATTACGAATTGATGAAGCTTGATTAAATGAATCAGGCAAGTACGAATTACCGTACGAATCTGTAGGACCTGTTGCTTGTATGTTGTTAAAATCTTCACTGTTTAATTTTCCATTCGAAAATGGTGATCCTTGTAACGAATTTTGGTTTTCGACGTAGGACGTAAAGGTTTCTGTCGGTTTATTAAAACCAAAACTCGGTACTTTATGCGTAGGACGTTGAACACTAGACTGGCCATCTTCGAAGGCGCGATTGCCTTGTTCTGAGGACAGGTCGTCGCCAGGGAAGTGTTCGGATGAGGTTTCATGTACTCTTTGGCCCACAGGTGGGAATGATACACTGTAGCCTTCTATATGACAGGAACAACATGTTGGAACCTGTAACACAAATTCGACAGGTTTTGTCAATGTTAGTTTTTGATGATTTGTGATCGAGTTTTTTGAAGTTTCTTGAAATGTATGTTATAATACAGTTGATTGTAAGCTTTTAGATATGTCATACCTTAAAAATATCCATATGCAATCCATTTTGTTGATCCCAAGTCAAGAGCCTGTGGTAATTGTACACTTGCACACATTTTGATTTAAAGTTGTCTGTTAAATAAGTGCAGGGTTCTTTTGGTTTTCTGAAATAATATATTAATTAGTCTATTAAAATTTGTAAACCGGTTTTTTTTACGTATTGTTAGTTCATCTTCATTTTTATTAATTTACATTGTATTCGAGAATTTAAATAATTGAAAAGCACTACTTAAAAAATAACTAACACTAGCAAAATATAAAAAGGGTTTTCTAAAAATACAAATTTAATCATTTTATGTACTAGATAATTTTTAAACAAGTTAACTTTCTGGTCCGCCAGACCGAGACTGTTTTTTGTTAGTACTTAGTAATGTTTGACACAACATCAAATACAAAACGTGCTGCAATCTTCCGAGGTAGGGTTGCCTCATTATAGAGACAATAAAAAAAAACAATAGGTTCTATAAAATATACCAAATTTAATTTAAAAATGGTATCAATTAATCTCGAAGATTTTATCTATGTCTTTGACCCATTAGGGTCATAATACTGTTTGCCTATATATAATTTTACTTACAAGCATTTCTCCAGCCTCAAAGTCTGTGTATGTTCTCCTGTGTTAACTATGTATTTCCATTGGCCGGATGTGGCCCTTGCTCGTTGCGGCCTCGCATACTTCACTGTACTGGGGCACATAAAGCCAGCCTCACCAGCACTTGCGAAATCTCTATTCGCTGTATCACCACGTCTGTCCAAATGGTTTGCAAATAAATTATAACTTTGTTACTATCACGATTTCATTAGGTCCGCTAAATACTATGTTATCAATTCTTGCGAGTTATAATTTTGCATATTCATTATGAAACCTGATGACGGTCATATTTTGTTAAAGTATTTTACTCTA
>JAOSYY010024457.1:0-11559 GCA_025727935.1 Hebomoia glaucippe
ACCGGAAAAACGGAAACCACCAAAGACCTGGGCAGAGCCCTGGCCAGATGGGTTGTGGTGACCAACTGCTCGGACGGCCTCGACTACAAGTCTATGGCTAAATGTTTTGCAGGTACATTTTCGGAATTATTAGCAATTTTAAATAACCTTAAAATGGCGAGCTACCTCAACAAGTAATTTTAATTATTTCTTATCTATAAATCTATACATATAACCAGCTGACGCAGAAAACGTCGTTTTAACACACAAATACAGGTTGTTTGGGGACTGCTCCCGAAAACGAAGACGGGTGATAGTACTAATGACACCTTTGATGAAGCGACTAAAAAAAGACATATTTTCAACAATTTTTATTAGCATTATTTACGCTCCCATGTTAGTACAGCTAAATGAAACGATAGTTTCATAAAAAATACATTACTTAACTACAAAAAAGAACCAGCAATGAAGCACGATAACAAAACCAGCTGGACTAACATGACGGAGCGAAATAACGCTAATAAAACGTTTTAAAAATATAATTTGTTTTTAGCCAGAATCGAATTTTATTTTGTCCCTTCATCAAAGGAATCGTTAGTACTCCCCACCAATTTTCAGTCGTTTTTTAGTTACAAATAGTGTAACTAACACGACTTTTTTTATATATATACTAGCTGACAAAGCGAACGTCGTTTTGCCACATAAAAATAGGGGTTGACTGTAGAGGGATGAAAATTGGGGGTTGTATGTATTTTTATATGCTGTATCATAAAATAATAAAAAAAAATTTAGGGGTCGACCACCCTTAACATTAAGGGGGATGAAAAATAGATGTTGTCCGATTCTCAGGCGTAATGAATATGCATATAAAATTTCATAAAAATCGGTCGAGCCGCTTCGGAGGATTATGGGAACGAACATTGTGACACGAGAATTTTATATATTAGATAGAGTATAGACGCTAGTATAGCTATAATCACGGCTGCGGCCCGCCAGTCCTTTACCAATGGCCCGCGTGCAATTAGAGACAATTGATTATTATTTTAATTTTTACGCCCATAAAGTATAGATACCGCAAATTTTGAAAAACGTTATTTTTTTCCCCTAAATTATTATAACTTGCGGCCCGCGACACCATGGTTAAAACGTGTTTGTGGCCCGTATTAAAAAAAGGTTGAGTACCAATGCGCTAGTAGATACCTTTTCACTCTCGTTGTCCAGGGCACTAGTAGCTTCATCTAATAACAATATTTTGGGATGTCTAATAAGCGCCCGAGCGATTGCCACTCTTTGCTTCTGCCCTCCTGATAATTGTATGCCCTTAGTTCCTATATCGGTTTCATATCCCTGTAGAATAGGTGAAGAACTCTCATTATTATCACAAAGATTAACGGACGTGTTATCTATATTTAAAGAAATTAATTAAAAAAACAACTTTGTGCAATGTAGTTTTCCTAAACGCTCATGAAACGCCTCTAATAGGTTAAGGATATATTGTATTAATAAATGATAAAAAGTACGTGTTGCTCTATGGCTAATCTTCGGCAGGACCGATTTTGATGGGACTTTCATTAGTAGATAGCTGAGAGTTATAGCGCGCAACATAAGTTACTTTTGTTTCGTTGTCGTATGTACCTTAAATGAACGCGGGTAAAACCGTGAGTCCCGCTAGTTACTAATAAATTTAATACCTAAAGTTTGCTTTACTTGTAACTGATAACCACCTACATCGTTTTGAACAAAAATGACGATTTATGGGCGCACCGATCTAACAATAAATCGGTTAATTAATAAAAGTGATATTACCTTTGGTAGAGAAGCGATAAAATCGTGTATATTTGCTAGACGCGATGCTTCAATCACTTCTTGTTGAGATACTTCCCTTGAGTTCGCTCCGTAAACTATATTTTCTCTAATAGTGCGGTCGAAGAGAGTTGGCTCTTGAGAAACGATGCCGAAACAGTCTCGAAGTTCGTTCAAACGCAACTGCGGTAGAAGGATTTCATCCAACGTCTGATAAAGAAATCAGTGACTCCATAATCAAAGTATACAAGCTTTAAAGTTTTGGCATATTAACAATGAAAGCAGAATGAACGCGTTTAGGATTGTATGGGTTCAGTCTGAAAGATAGTGAGAAATAAAGTTATACGAGTAGGAAGTAGTGTGGCAGTAAGATGTTAATTTTAAAGATTCTGAAAGACATGGTATTGATGGATGGCATGGAAGGCTGTGTCGCTCTAGCAATACTTATGGGAAAGAATGTAGGCATTTATGTATTAATTAAAGTCAATATATTAATAATTTCACTAAAATAAAACAAGTAAATAAACGTACCATACACTAGTATAAAATGTGTGTGTCTAATTGTAAACGTAGTAATTAAGAATTATGCTTTAAATACTGTCTTAGCTACAAAAAAATCTTATCATCATTTTGGGTCGAGGTTTTTGGTTGTGACCAAAGATAGAAGCTTGATCACAATTTGCTTGCGTTGTGCATTGTTAAAGCTACTAAAACTATGGTCCAAACATTTGCTAAAAGTTTTAGGATGAAAATTATTTTGTTTAATTGTGGGAACTTAGATAAAATGTACATTGAAGTAAATGAGTATAGATTTGATTGAAAAACTAAACGTGAGTCACGTTAATTTTAGCCGTATCGAATTGAGCCTTATGCACTCGTAACACTTACAATGCAACCAGAATCAGGGTCATAATATCGCAACATCAACTGTATCACTGTGCTCTTCCCACAACCGCTCTTGCCGACTATAGCTATCGTTTTCCCACACTCAATCTAAATTATAAAATATTACGAATAAGAGTTTATCTACAACATTATAGTAATAGTTCATCTCTACGATATTTTATTTTATTTAAAGGTGACCTCAGTTTAAGTCTATTGATCTAATTAAACCTTTCAATAACCGATGACAAACAGCATAAATATGAGACCGGTCATACAAAAAATTTTAAACCGTAACCTTACGTTAAATGTGTAGTAGTAATCCTTAAATTTGTAATTTCAACATTAGTCAATGAACATCAGAATTCTTGAAACAAAAATAAAAGCCGCACTGACTACAGAGAAGCGGAAGAAAAACAAAATAAATCAAGAATTACTTGCAACTTAAGTCCTCTTAGTACTTTAACAGTTGGCCGTGTTGGATATCGAAATTCGACACTTTTGAACAACACTTCACCTCGTGAAATCTGTAAGTGTCCCACGTGTTACATCGCTATGCCATTTAACGAATTCAGAAAGAGAAACAAAACTAGGTGAACTTTTTAATTAAAGCTCTCTGATAACCCCAAATATATGCTAAAAGTTAAATTAACCTTTATTTCTCAACTATGGCGTCCCGTTTTAATATATAATACTGTCGTGCCACAATGTCCGTTCCCATACACTTACCAAACGGCTCCATCGATTCATATGAAAATTAGTAGTAGTAGGTCTGAGTATCGGCTACTATCTATTTCACATCTTCTAAATGTTAAAGGCGGTCCACCCCTTGGGTCAGCTAATTTTATATATAAAAATACTTTTTGTGACAAAGATATTTCGCAGATTCAAACATTGACTAACAATGTTGTAGAGAAATATTTTTGGACGGAATGCAAATTATTTTTCTAAAATGTCTATGTTACGCGCACACATCAGCGAACAGCCGTGAAAGTTTTTTGTATCCGTTTGTGAAATGGTCCAGCCAGCCAAAAAATATAAATTGCAAATAACAAACAGTTTTTGTATATTAGTGTAGAGATTATCAAGAAAACTAACCGCATTAATAGCGACTGGTGCTTCTGGATCTTGTATATTAGGTTTGGTTTGAAGTAGATCTATGATCCTCCCAGCCGCTCTAACGCCTCGCTGAAAATCCGGCGCGTACGCGAACGCATTTTGCGCTTGATTGGACGCCATTTGTAGCGACTGTGTTGTTCTAAACAGTTTTTAATTTTAATGAAATATACCGGATTTAAGACGCGTTTTTTTTACATTTTGCAATAGTTTTTACGAAAAATACTTAATATTTTTACCATTCTAAACATCGTACCATATAATTAAGAAAATTAACTCAATCTTACATAACGTGAACGACTAGACCTTATTATTATATATCTATAAAATTTAGAGAATTGGAATGAAATGTCTTTATTATTTTTCCATTTATTATGTATTCAATAAGTTAATAGTAAATGGATAAAATTATTACTGATTTTTGTAGTCGACTTACACAAGTATATCTTCATAAGCTATGCCATCAGTCACAATAAGATGGCCGCCATATGTTAAGGCGGCAGCATTAACAAAATTAAACAGAGATCGCGATATTCCCGTAACGAGGCCACGCCAGTGCGCGGCACGCTTCGCTGCGCTTAACGCGGGCAGTAGCAGAGTGGTATATTGTGAAACTACCCTCGCTTCAAGACCGAGCGCCGCAACTGTGCGGATATTGGAAACCGCTTCAACAGCGACCTACCAAAAAACCCTTTTGCTAACAAGACAAAACCGTTCATCTTGTATAACATAATTTATAGTTATAAGTTTCAAAGTTTAATTATTTGCAATTAAATTAAAATAAACGTTATTATGAATTTTACTCGGTTTCTTATTTTTTTTAACTATGAAAAGATCAATTCCGAAACCTTCGTGCTCATCTCAAGAGCTGAAGCGTAGCCGCTGGATTCTTCATCGGTGGCCTTCCCTTGTTGCCAGATTACAAACACAATTACCGGAGTGAACGCCAACACAACTAAGCCCACGCGCCACTCAAACCACATGGCCAAGAAGAACGCCAGTCCTATTGACCCTATACCTTGTAATATTATACCGACTTGTTGACCAGTTGCCTATAAAAAGGAACAAATGTTTTTTATCTCTTCAGAGGATTTATTAGACTTCTACAATTTGATAAGGGTCTAAGCACACTAACCCCCTGTACGTACGCGGCTTCGGATGACAATCGAGCGCACAATGCTCCAGTTGAATGTGCGCGATCGTCAAAGAAACCTATATGTTGCCGTAACAAGTGAGTAAACATTTGTAATCTTAATCTCTCTGTTAGGTACGCACCAGAAGCCCCGAATGAAATTGTCTGTAAAATTTAAAATTATACTGCAAAATTGTATATTCAGATAAAATGATAGATATGCTCATCTAGTTCTTTGATTTCCTTATATTTTGGAATATACGCTTGCTTTGTTTAAAATATGAATGGCTAAAAGCAGCGTATATACCTCAAAGAAATTTGACAGTCCAATAACACATCCGATAAATATACATGACAATGATATTTTTTCAACTTTCATCATTAATTCTTCGGCGTTGGTAGTTGACATAGACTGCAAAATTAAATATTTTCTAAATAATAATAATATAACAGCAAGACTGTATTTATATAAAAAACTACGTATTTCAAAACAACGGTTTTATTATTTAGATGAATGAAAAAAGGTTTAAATGGTATGAAACAAACGTTGATATCATAAAATAAGTCTCACACCAAAAAGGTCTCCAAATAGGACGATGAACAATGGTACAGAAAATCCAGTGATGATAGAACAGAAGCAACCAAATGTTACAAGCTTCCATTCCGGTGCATTCAGCGTTACTACTTTCCAAAAAGATAGAGATGGCACTACACGTTTATTTTCATCATTTTCCTTTAATTACAATATTAGACTAAACTAACTCTTCATTTAAAGATTCGTTATCCTCATATATCTACTCTATATTAAAAATACCTCTAACGCCTGTATTTGCACACTCGTATGATCTGATAAAATTGATTCTTGTTGGCTTGGTAAATGTTCTACAAAAATAGCAGTATGAAATTACGAGACTTATTTATTCGGCTTTCAGGATTTAGAAATTATTATGTATTCAAAACCTTTACGCAATATATAACCTGCACTTGAAGTTCCAGTTTCGCCTATAGTATCACCACTTTTGAACATCTTATAGTAATAGCCTTGTATGCCTAGAAGCTGATCGTGATTCCCAGATTCCACAACATGGCCCTCATGCATCACATATATTATATCCACATTTCGTATTGTTGATAAACGATGAGCAATTATAAGAGTTGAACGGCCTTTTGTCGCCTAATGAAGTATTAGAAATTAATTAATAATTACTATATGAACAGACCATGCACGCCAAACACCTAAATTTTAAAGGCGTTTTATAATTTTTCATATCCTTTATTTAGACATTTTCAATATAATGTACCTTATCCAGTGCTTCTTGAACTTTGGCTTCAGAGGAGATATCGAGTGCACTGGTGGCCTCGTCTAGTAACAAAATTCGTGGATTGCGAACTAGCGCGCGAGCTATTGCGATGCGCTGTTTTTGACCGCCCGACAGTGATGCGCCTCGTTCCCCGACAAATGTGTCATAACCCTAATAATATTTCTGGTGTACACATCATTTTAAAATTACTCTAATATGGACACTCGATTGTGTAATTTCCTGACATTATATGTATTGTATTTCGAATCGCCATATCCGATACTTTGTCAATAAGTTAAATAGAAAAAAATTAGCATTAACCAAACATTTGATTCTACTAAATAGATTTCAGTTTTATGTATTTTGTGATGTTTTAAATGTTAGTGAGGAAATTCACAATATTAGTACTAACTGACGGTAGTTTGATTATAAAGTCATGGGCATTGGCCTGTCTTGCGGCAGTCTCAATATCAAAGTCAGTGGCGTCTTCACGGCCGTTTCGTATGTTCTCACGTATCGTAGTACTGAACAAAACTGGCTCTTGCCATACTAGACCAATCTGAGCACGCAACCACTGAACTGATAAATCTTTTACGTTATAACCGCCCACCATTACCTTTAAAAAATAATTAAAAATAGAAATTATTCCCATAAACAATTTTCTAGTAACAAAAATATGTTCAAATCGTCTTTTTATTACTACCAATCGACAATTATCAAAAACTCGCAGATAATATTAGTATACCCTTATTTACAGATCTCATCTATTTATAAGATTACAATCACGTGATTATTTTTTTAATCTAGAGATATTTAATTAGTATTAATTAAATTATGAATAATAATTTGATATTGCTAACGATTAGAGGAGAAAAAGTTATATTTACAACGCCATCAACGGTATCGTAATATCTTGATATTAGCTGAATAATTGTTGATTTTCCACAACCAGAATGGCCGACTAAGGCAGCTGATTGACCACGTTTTATACTCATATTTACCCCTTTTAAAACCTAAAGACAAATAATGTTTTCTATAATAATAATGAAGTTTTATCTGATAAACTAGAAAATTGTTGAAGAATATAACTAACAGAAATGTTTGGTCGCGAAGGGTAATGGAACACCACATTTCTGAAGTCTATGTGAGCTTCAAAAACTTCAGGTCTGATGCCTCTGTCCAACTTTGGATTTATTATGGGCACGTTGTCTAGAGTTTTGAAAATTTGGGCACCAGCGCCTCTTGCGGAGCCAAATGAGTTCATAAGAGAACCAATCATACCGAAATTGCCCAGTGCCGTCATTATTCCAAAAAATACCTATGATAAAAACAATTATTATCTAGTGTTTCCTAATTTATTTAAAGCTTGCATCATATAAAATCACACATTAATTATACACACGATTGTAAACTTTTGTACTTATACATATATTATATGACAATTTAAAAACTCACGGAAAACATAACGTCTGGATTATAATTTTTCGGTTCTGTTATCACAAGATAAATTCCGAAGTAAAAAGATAACGCGTACGAAGCAAATATACAGAAATACAGTATACCCATTGAGAGTCCAGTAAATAATTCTGAAATATAAAATATACATCTAGAAGTCAGTCCCGTGAAATGTTTTACTTTTAAAATATTCAACATCTTAGCTTTAAAGCAGGATATGATTTTTATAACTACAAAATAAATCGTGAGCAATATCATAGTTTTGACAGTTTCTAACCTTTTTTGATATGAATATTCCTGGCTTTAACAAGGCACTTGTTATATCGTGCTATCTCTTTTTCTTGTCCATTGAATGCGTACACTGTTCTGATCGAGCTGATCGCTTCTTCAGCCACAACACTAGCTTCGCTTTTGGCTTTCGATTGTTTTTTATACAACTTATTAGCAATCTAAAGGGAAAATTATTAGTTTTGAAAGCGCAAAATACGATATTCCTGAGAAATGCTTTATGTGGATATTTATTTTATCAAAATCTGGTTTTATACAGCATTTGATGCTAAGTGAAATTTATTAGACACAATATTAGGGATAATATATCAACTAATATTTTTAGAGCTACGAAATGACTACAGTTCATTACGACAGTGTTTATATCCGAAAGAGCATAATTGTATTTAAAGAGGAAAATGTTTGCTATCAAGATTTGATTTGCACAAAATAATTTTAAAGCGTAGTTACGTCAGAAATTATGCTACTGTTAAGATGCCAACAAAAATAGGCTGTGATGAATTTTAAGTGGAATATTATTATGTTTACTATTCACTGCTGTTAACATACATACCCAGCCTGTCAAGCCAACTAAAAAGAAAGTAATGGGCGCCGGCATAAGGCATAACAACGCGAGCTTCCATCCTTTCAATAAAGCCATTGTGATACAACCGAACGCCACTGCCACATTATACACCAACAAAGACAGTTTGTCACCTATACCTTGCTCCAGTTTGATAACGTCGCTGTTATTATTTTTAAACGTTAAACTTTGGAATAAATTAAAATAAATAATTGATCATAAAACACCTGAATAAATCTCCATAAATTATAAAACTTCTCGATCACGTTAGCTTTCAAAGACGGTTATCAAAATCGGTCCATCCGTTTAGGAGCTAAGATCCCTTTCTTTCATTGATAACAATATTTATTAAAGTGCACGTGTATTTTTGGGATGAAGGGATTATTCACTGACAAGAAACTGTTGGACTGCAAAAAGGTAGCTGCTTTCCCTACAGAAACACAATATTTGGATTACATAGAATGACGTATCAAGAATCCCAGAAAAATTTGCAATCCGTATAG
This sequence comes from Hebomoia glaucippe, assembly GCA_025727935.1. Lineage (NCBI taxonomy): Eukaryota > Metazoa > Arthropoda > Insecta > Lepidoptera > Pieridae > Hebomoia > Hebomoia glaucippe. The sequence goes on from JAOSYY010024457.1 coordinate 9,022, forward strand.
TCAATATTAGATTATTCGATTTCAAATAGGTACATTACAGTTGTATTGTATCCATTACATACAAACATACGGAAGACATTATTTACTCTGCCATCTTTGAAGCGAAGTCACCAGTTGGATGTAAATCGTAGTAAGCAAAGTCCTGATTCAATGCAGCTTTTAAATACTCCTGCCGTATTTTTAATACCTACAATAATGTTTAATAAAATACTTCTAATTGAGTGCGTCATTATTGTTTCATTACATTACCCCTATAATTAAAACAACAAACTATGATTGAAACAAGAGAAAACGCTCTTTTAAAAGTTCCATAATTACACTGTATGCACCAACGTACACATCTATGAATAAAAACTTAATGCAATTTTTACAAAATATTTATCTATTAGCTTTTGCCAGCGACTTAGCTCGTATTCATGTCAATTTCGTCAACCACTTCTAGTTATCTCTTAGTTTCAGAATTAAAGTATTGTGAAAAAAAAAACATTGATATAAATTTACAATTAGACAAATTAAATAGAATTTAATTTGTCTAATTGTAAATAAATGCAGTATAACATTTATTTCAACTCGGATTATACCTGATTAATAGCTGCAATATTCGTTAGTGCAGTACCCACATATCCTCCAAACAACACTATTACACCAATTAAGGCATATTTGTAAACAAAGTCATGTATTTCTCTTAGAAACGTTGCATTAATATGAGTACTTTTATCGGACTTTGCGTAGTTTATCATAGATTGAAACACATTTGATACTAAGGTTATTGCGTACGGGAGTGATATTCCGGAAACAAATGTCCCTATCAGTGCCACTGTAATTGAGACTAAGTCCAATTTTGTAGCAAATCTGAACTGAAAGGGAAATGGTACTAAATATTATTCATAAGGAGATGATACTATGTATATATATTTATTATTTTAGACATTAATTTATAACATTCACAGCTATAAGAAGTAATAGCAATTCAATTAAACAGGATCTATGTACTTCAATTATTGTAACAGCAACTTTCAGGTTTTCGTATTTAGTACTTATTAAAACTTTATTTTACTGCAAATGGTCTTACCAATGTGAAATAGGATATACTTGGGATTCTTTCTTTGTGTTCAATATTCTCGTTCCTGTTATAATAATATTATTTTGTAATTAGTTATGAAGTTAAGACACAAGAAAGTTAGTGTAGAAATATAATCGTATTTCACCGGGTAAATGTAGATACTATTAAAATTTATATTTTTATACGATATAGCTTAAAATACTTTGGAAAATCTTGCTAAGACTCATATTTGGGGCCACTTTAAAATAAATGGAATTTTCAGTTCTATAAACAGTTAAGTGAATTAATCTTATATATAAAATTCTCGTGTCACAATGTTAGTTACCATACTCCTTTGAAACGGTTGGACCGATTAATATGAAATTTTATATATACATCCAGTAGATCTGAGAATCGGCTACTGTTTATTTGCCATCCCCCTAAATGTTAAGGTAGGTCCACGCCAAAATTTTTTATCTTATTTTTAGACAACATATTTTGTTTCTATTTTTTATGATACAACATATAAAAATATGTACAACCCCAATTTTTCAACCCTAAATTTTATACATTTACGTGACAACAAGACGTTTGCTGGGTCAGCTAGTTAGGACTGTAAATATTACATAAAATAGACAGCGGTGTCACGCGCTTGCGCCCGTGTCATAATATATTCATAAATTATAGTTTATATGTTATTCTGGTGTATGAGCAATATTTCTGGAAAGTTTCATTAAAACCCGGTCAATTGTTTTTGCATGAAAGTGTAACAAACATAAACTTTCTCGTTTATATCATTAGTAAAGATACTACGCTTCTAAAATGTTCTAATTCAGTGTATGTCGCAATTGTTATACTTGTTAATAAGCTTAGTAGTAACAATAGATGTTTGATAATAGGACCAACATTTTATTTATTGGTAGGAGGAAAAAAATAGTAGTTTTACGAATATTTAATACCTTTTTGCTTCATCGTAAAATTTTGCCATTATTATCAACTCCTATTTTAAAAATAAACTGGATTAGAAAACATAATGCTTGACAAAATTATGAGTGATTGCTGTTAAATTTGATGTTTTTTCATTCTGGAAGACAGAAGTACCAAGGAAATGAATTTTGATATATTATCGGATTGTTGATGGTTATTCAAATATCGAAAATCTAGATTACTTATATCTATTAAAATTATTTATTTCACTTTTAGTTATATTTACTTAATTTGAGCAATAAATATATGGATATAATAAATAAAAGTTTACCATTTTACTATGAGTAAAGACAACTTAATTGTATAATCTGTAACAATTTTAGGTCTATAGTACAGATTAAATACAGATATCACGTGTTTGTCATTAAATGTCACTAAACAGTGGTCCCTACCTAATAAATTAATAATTATTCTGTGATAATAGTTGTGGTGTTTGGTACGCTATATTGCTGATATCTGATTTTTGATGTTGTGTTTAAGGAAATAAATTAGATTTTTGTTCTTGAAAT
>JAOSYY010024458.1:0-13750 GCA_025727935.1 Hebomoia glaucippe
ATAAGGTTCGGTCGAGCCGTTTCGGAGGAGTTCAAGTTCGAACACCGTGACACGAGAATTTTATATATTAGATTTATGACACTTTATATCTATACTTATACTATAAAGATTTTGTTTGTTTGAACACGCTTATCTCAGGAACCGCTGGTCCGATTTGAAAAATTCTTACAGTGTTGGTGATAGTACATATATCGAGGATGGCTATAGGTTATATTATACATTCAAAAAAATAGGGATCCTTACTAAGTTTGTTGGTCATTTTTGTTTTATATCTAAGGCAAACGAACATACAGTTCAGCTATCGTAAGCAATTCTTGCCGTTCATACCTAAATATCTAGGAGATGTGTTGCCAACCTTTAGCCACAGTGCATCGTTTGTCATTTTTAATGACATTATGCTGCCAGCCTTATCTATTTTATGTCTAGTGTTCAGAAACTTACAAACTGCAATCGAAACGCGCTCAGCACTTCACGACTTTTCCATCTACAAACGGTGCTACGTGACCCGGACGAAACTTGTAATGTTCATAGCAAACAGATAATTACGTCTATTTGTATACAGTCTCAAATCATTCGTTAATAAATTATAAATAAATCTTCTTAAGACAAACTTCTCGAGTTCAGTCAAGTGTAATTACTTTGGAAACCAACAATGGTTTTCTAACCGAATTTAGTTTTACCACCTATTCATTTACAGTTTGTTTTGAATTTTGATCTGTTTAATTTTCTGGTTCAGTCGATTCGGTGGCGTCTAATTGGATGATCGTTGTGGGGCGTTCAATAAACTTTTAATTATTCCTAGTTTGAAATAATGCGTCTAACGAAGCCAAAATTATTTACATACTAACAAGTAGTGAACCGTGGTTGCGCCGGTGTTCTTTTTTTAAATTTTAAATTAAGAAAACAAAACAAAATAGACAATACAATACATATATTATAAGATGTAAAAATAATAAAACGTTTTAATTAATATTTTAATGAATCAGTTAGCACAACTAGAATGTGTGTATTTTTGGGTCACACATTCTATAGAGAGGAGCTCGAAACCCAAAATTGGTCCTGGGGGTGCATAAGTGAAATGTTCTTTAATTATGGTTGATATGGTTTTGTCATAAACCTATACTAATATTATAAAGCTGAAGAGTTTGTTTGTTTAAACATGAATCCGGAAACTTATTGTTCAGAATTGTATATCAAAATTGAAAAGAAACTCGGTTACGTGTCTAAGCGTCTGTAAACAGGAGTAGTTAACGGTGTGAAAACTTATTTTATCCGCTCACGAAGTTCACTTTCACGACTGTAAGTAGGTCTTGAGTGTTCGAATCTTATAAGAATTAAGCGAGATATGTTTAGAATTCTTTTTTCATTTTATACAGGCTGTTTGGGGACTTCTCTCGAAAACGAAGACGGGTGATATTACTAATGACAACTTTGATGAAGGGACGGAAAGAATTCAATCCCGACTATACTATTTTTACATAGTATAAATACATAATAGTTTATGTTTCTTATTGTTAAATCATTAAAAAATCATTAAAGTTGGAAGTGTTAACAACTCTAGATATATATTTGAACTATAATGAGCTGTAAGAGGCCAAAATTAAATGACTATCTCTTTCTAATGATTCTAACGTAATATTTATTAACGGGTAACGTAAACGGGTGTAAATTTAATTTGGAGAATAGTTTTCAAACTTATTAATTTGCTAACTGTGAACGTCCTTCGGTGTTTCCGACGTTCGCATGCTAGAGTCGAAAATAATTTATATTCTTAATTTCCGTACCTTTCCCGTTATCTGTCTTGTGAAACGAATGATCATGGCCTTCAATACTAACTGTCGCTATAAAGAACCACAGATTATATTATCTTTATACATCTACTGTCTATTTCCGATGCGTTATTTTTTTTTAAAGTTTCAACAAAAGGAGTTTGTTTATAATTTTTTTTATTAATTTAACTTAATGTTTAGTTTTCGTAATAATGTTTGTTATATAATCTATACATATATTATTCTTTTTTGTTTGTATGTTTCGGTTATTCTGTGAGAAAACTGAACCGATTTCGAACTTTTATTGGTCGATAGTGTTATAAGCAGTAGTTTCGGTCAATTTTACTTTTAAAATTGACGTTGACGTCTTTTATACAGGATGTTAGAGGATTTTTTAGTCACGATCAATTTTTTTCCCTACCATCATCAAAGGTGTCATTAGTACTATCAACTGTCTTTGGGAGCGGTCCCCTAACATCCGTTATGCCTCAAATAACTCTTATTATAATAACTCTTATTAATATTATTCTGTAACAAATTAATACGCACTGGAAAGTAAAAAAATAATTGCCTCTTTGGAGTCGGTGGCAGCAAACGTAGGTTTGTAATATATGTTATTTATTGTTTCTGTGGCTGAAACCTCCTTCATTTTTTGAAGTCGGTTTAAAATATTGTTCAACTGACGACCTTCTAGAAACTTAGTGCCCATTTAGATTGTAATCTAAAATAGATTGGGACAGTTTGTCTACCACATTTGCTTTCTTTTCTAAGTTTTCCCGGAGATTGCAATCTAATGAATCCGTGTGAACGTAATCAGATATACAGGATGTTTGCGGACTGCTCCCGAAAACGAAGACGGGTGATAGTACTAATGACACCTTCAATGTAGGGATGGAAAAAAAATCGCTTATGACTAAAAAATGTTACATTTTTAACATTTTTTACTAGGATTATTTACGATCCATCTTGTAAGCACAACTAATTGAAACGATACTTTCATAAAAAATATCTTAATTTACTAAAAATAAGAAGCAGCAATGAAGCATGGTAACAAAAACAGCTGGACTAACACGATGGAGCGAAATAACGCTAATAAAAAGTGTTAATAATATATATTATTTTGGTCAGGATCGAATTTTATTCCGTTCCTTCATTAAAGGTATCATTAGAATTATCAGCTGTCTTCATTTTCGGGAGCAGTGCCCAAACATCCTGTATATATGTTGTAAATCTTACTGCTCTTGTGTTTCTGTGTACTTGAAGTTCTTAGAAAAGACTATCACCACAATTAAGCGGAAAATGGCTCTATACTGTCTGTATTTTCTAATCCGGAAAAATCATTTAGATGTTTTAAGTCTGATATATCTGTGACATCGTAGCTCGTAAAGTAATGAACCAATTTTGATGCGTTTTATTTGGAAGCTAACGTAGCAAAGGTTTTTAGTTATATCTAGTTGTTATTGGTTAGGCAAAAATTTTAATTATATACTATACAATGAAATTTTTATACAACTTCTATTAACATCAAAATTTTAAATACATTTAAAAAAAAGTAGTTTGCTGTTATTCGAAACAAAAAAGTAAGTAAGAATTGTAGGATATTTAAAAAAAAACAACTTAATTATGTAATTAACCTGGTAATTCTTCTTAGTTCCTGTCGTGGGCGTCAGGACTATTAATAGAAAGTGGATTAGCCCGATGTTCAAAATGTCATTAGCGTGTTTCGCTGTGTTATTCTTTGTATTCGGGAAATCTAAATGGTATTTTATTGCATTTTAATAGCAATGAATGTGGCGCGTGGTTTGTGCGCGGTAATAATTTTAATGAACCTACTGGCTTATTTTGTATAGAGTTTTCGTATACAGAGAATTATTAAAGTATTAATGCATTTGGCAGTGACCACAGACACAAATTAAATTTTAAAATAATGTTGCCACTTTTCCATTTTTGTCTATTTATAGTAAGCCGTTGCCTGGATATTACACTCAGATTAATTTTTAGATTATTTTTTTCTAACCTAACCTAACATTTAGCACTAACAGGTCGATAGAACTTAAAAAAAATCAATTAACATATTGATTTTTTAATGATTCACGATCAAAAGTTCTATCTAATCATTATCTAGACTCCCCTACCTCCCATGTCATCTAAAATAAGCAAAGCAAATACCCCCCTCCCCCCTATAGTGATTACGTAATGCTTGAATGGTCCGTAAGTAGAAAAAAGCTCTAATTTTTGATATAACAAAAAAGACATATTAATTTTATTTTATTTTCGTATGTATATTAATGTTCAGAATTCTTTTGTATATTTATATTAATAAATCTACTACTAATATTATGAAGTGGAAGAGTTTGTTTGTTTGTTATATCGCGTTAATTTCACGAACTGCTGGTCTGATTTGAAAATTTATTTCCGTGTTGGATATTACATTTAACGAGGAAGGCTATATATTTTCAAAAACTAGGGATATATATAAAATAACCATATGCTATGAAAGTTATCCAAAAATAATATGACAGACAGTTTGAAGTGGATGACAGAATCGAAATGAACACAAGTGAAGCCGCTGGCAGAGGCTACTTTTAGTATAAATAGTAATTTCAAAGGAAAAGCTTTCCTTCGATGTTGCGAATTTTACTTAAGCTTTTCAACAAGTTCCATAAGACTTTGAATGTCTCGTTACATCTTAGAATCTTGAACATAACTTTCTATAAATTTGATAAGACTACTTAGCTGTAAAAACATAGTTATAATTAGTGTAGAATTTATAGGACTAGCTATGCGCTATGGATTCACCTTTGTCAATTTTATTATGTACAAAAATTTTGAATTAAATTATTATAATTATGAAATTAAAGTACTCAAAGTTACTCCTGACATAAGATATGTTTTGAGTACTGTATATATCTTCACATATAGGGTGTTTGAAGACTACTCCCGAAGACGAAAACGGGTGATAGTAGTTATGACACCTTTGATGATGTACGGAAAAAAACGATTGTGACTATAAAAAACGTCATATTTTCAAAACGTTTTTTTAGAGTTATTTACGCTCCATCATGTTTGTACAGCTAAATGAAATGATAATTTCATAAAAAATACTGGAAAAACAACCAGCAATTATTATTTAGCAAGCTTTAGCCGTGGTATTACTCGCGTTCATAGCGAACGGCCATCCACATCCAGTTGTAGCAAATGGACCCAGCGAATATCGTTTTGCCACAAAAATATAAAAAATCTGGGTTATATGTATTTTTAATACAGTATCATAAACATAAAAAATTGTCTGAAAATAAACATAAAAGTATAGTGGTGGACCACTGTTAACGTTTAGGGGATTGAAAAGTAGATCGTAGCCGATTCTCAGACCTACTGAATATGCAAATTAAATTCTATAAGAATCAGTCGAGCCGTTTCGTAGGAGTATGGTAACTAACATAGCGACACGAGAATTATACATATTAGATTTATATCAATTAATTAGTTGTACACTTCATGCTGTTTTTTTTTCAGTATTTTTAATGAACATATCATTTCATTTAGCTGTCGAAACACGATGGAGCGTAAGTAAGTCAAAAAAAATGTTTTAAGAATATGACTTTTTTATAGTCACGATCGAATTTTTTTCCGTCCCATCATCAAAGGTGTCATAACTGCTATCACCCGTTTTCGTCTTCGGGAGTAGTCTTCAAACAGCCTGTATAGTACTAGCTGACCCAGCAAAACTCGTTTTGCCACGTAAATATATAAATTTTGGAGATGTATGTATTTTTATATGCTGTATCATGAAAAATAAAAACAAAAATAAAGTTTAAAAATAAAAAAGAATTAGGGTTGGATCACCCTTAACATTTAAGGGATGAAAAATATATAGTAGCCGATTCTCAGACCCACTAAATATACATTTAAAATTTCATAAAAATCAGTCGAGCCGTTTCGGAGGAGTATGGTTACTAACATAGCGACACAATAATTATACATATTAGAATTATATCAATTAATTAGATGTGCAGACGTTTATACTGAATTATTATATATCTGGTGTATGAATACAAAAAAATCTGGCTCAATACTAAATTAAGCTCCAAACATTACTTTTACAAAAATGTCAATTCTCTTTCAGATGATAAATGAAACGGTAATGGCGCATTGAGGATGGACAACATGAACCCACCGAACACAGTACACATCTACGAAATAAGATGAATCGCTTCTACAAAATGAAATTGAAAATAAGATCTCGCGCCCAACAATGAACGAACCAGACTTGATTGATACCGGAGATACTGTCGAAAGCCTCAATGTAACGTGGAGTTTTGTTTCAAATAACAGTTTTGATGTTGTTAATAATGGGACTAGTAGTGACGTAGCTAACGTGAATAACTGGTGGGCATTGATTGCTTTAGTTTTGGTCGTGTGTACGGCCGCCGGTAATGTGTTGGTGTGTTTAGCGATATACTTGGAGAGACGTTTGCAAAATGTTACTAACTATTTTCTGATGTCGTTGGCGATAACCGACCTTCTGGTGGCCGTGTTGGTGATGCCAGTTGGGATTTTGACGCTTGTGAGAGGTGAGTACGTTTCGATTCTTAAACAGCATCTGACGATTCTACACATACTATGTTTTAGAGTCTCTGATGATAATAGACATTTGCCACGCGTTAATTTTACGTGTAATAAATAAAAGCGTGAAATACGTTGTTCAAATGTTATTTAAAAAATAATTTTCTAAAATGAAAATAGGCTTAGTTAGTCTTTATTACATCGGCTACCTACAAGTGATAGTCCCGTGAAAATTGGTTTTTCCGTTTCAGAGATTACTAAGAACAAACAGACATAAGATTGAAGAACTGTTTTTTGGTATATGCATGATTTTATGCGGAATCCTAAGTTGTTTTGAATAAAAAGTATAATATCACAGTCTACATTACTCGTTATATTAACTGTCTCTCAGTAATAGTCTTACAAAAAAATCGGCGCAGTGTTTTCGAATATAAGCCGCTCCAGATAGACAGATAAACAAAATATTTTCAATGTATATATTTTCAAATGCATTGAGAAAAAATTTGTGACTTCAGACATACATTTATTTTTATATATATATATATATATAAAAATAAATGTATGTCTGAAGTCACAAATTTTTTCTCAATGCATTTGAAAATATATACATTGAAAATATTTTGTTTATCTGTCTATCTGGAGCGGCTTATATTCGAAAACACTGCGCCGATTTTTTTGTAAGACTATTACTGAGAGACAGTTAATATAACGAGTAATGTAGACTGTGATATTATACTTTTTATTCAAAACAACTTAGGATTCCGCATAAAATCATGCATATACCAAAAAACAGTTCTTCAATCTTATGTCTGTTTGTTCTTAGTAATCTCTGAAACGGAAAAACCAATTTTCACGGGACTATCACTTGTAGGTAGCCGATGTAATAAAGACTAACTAAGCCTATTTTCATTTTAGAAAATTATTTTTTAAATAACATTTGAACAACGTATTTCACGCTTTTATTTATTACACGTAAAATTAACGCGTGGCAAATGTCTATTATCATCAGAGACTCTAAAACATAGTATGTGTAGAATCGTCAGATGCTGTTTAAGAATCGAAACGTACTCACCTCTCACAAGCGTCAAAATCCCAACTGGCATCACCAACACGGCCACCAGAAGGTCGGTTATCGCCAACGACATCAGAAAATAGTTAGTAACATTTTGCAAACGTCTCTCCAAGTATATCGCTAAACACACCAACACATTACCGGCGGCCGTACACACGACCAAAACTAAAGCAATCAATGCCCACCAGTTATTCACGTTAGCTACGTCACTACTAGTCCCATTATTAACAACATCAAAACTGTTATTTGAAACAAAACTCCACGTTACATTGAGGCTTTCGACAGTATCTCCGGTATCAATCAAGTCTGGTTCGTTCATTGTTGGGCGCGAGATCTTATTTTCAATTTCATTTTGTAGAAGCGATTCATCTTATTTCGTAGATGTGTACTGTGTTCGGTGGGTTCATGTTGTCCATCCTCAATGCGCCATTACCGTTTCATTTATCATCTGAAAGAGAATTGACATTTTTGTAAAAGTAATGTTTGGAGCTTAATTTAGTATTGAGCCAGATTTTTTTGTATTCATACACCAGATATATAATAATTCAGTATAAACGTCTGCACATCTAATTAATTGATATAATTCTAATATGTATAATTATTGTGTCGCTATGTTAGTAACCATACTCCTCCGAAACGGCTCGACTGATTTTTATGAAATTTTAAATGTATATTTAGTGGGTCTGAGAATCGGCTACTATATATTTTTCATCCCTTAAATGTTAAGGGTGATCCAACCCTAATTCTTTTTTATTTTTAAACTTTATTTTTGTTTTTATTTTTCATGATACAGCATATAAAAATACATACATCTCCAAAATTTATATATTTACGTGGCAAAACGAGTTTTGCTGGGTCAGCTAGTACTATACAGGCTGTTTGAAGACTACTCCCGAAGACGAAAACGGGTGATAGCAGTTATGACACCTTTGATGATGGGACGGAAAAAAATTCGATCGTGACTATAAAAAAGTCATATTCTTAAAACATTTTTTTTGACTTACTTACGCTCCATCGTGTTTCGACAGCTAAATGAAATGATATGTTCATTAAAAATACTGAAAAAAAAACAGCATGAAGTGTACAACTAATTAATTGATATAAATCTAATATGTATAATTCTCGTGTCGCTATGTTAGTTACCATACTCCTACGAAACGGCTCGACTGATTCTTATAGAATTTAATTTGCATATTCAGTAGGTCTGAGAATCGGCTACGATCTACTTTTCAATCCCCTAAACGTTAACAGTGGTCCACCACTATACTTTTATGTTTATTTTCAGACAATTTTTTATGTTTATGATACTGTATTAAAAATACATATAACCCAGATTTTTTATATTTTTGTGGCAAAACGATATTCGCTGGGTCCATTTGCTACAACTGGATGTGGATGGCCGTTCGCTATGAACGCGAGTAATACCACGGCTAAAGCTTGCTAAATAATAATTGCTGGTTGTTTTTCCAGTATTTTTTATGAAATTATCATTTCATTTAGCTGTACAAACATGATGGAGCGTAAATAACTCTAAAAAAACGTTTTGAAAATATGACGTTTTTTATAGTCACAATCGTTTTTTTCCGTACATCATCAAAGGTGTCATAACTACTATCACCCGTTTTCGTCTTCGGGAGTAGTCTTCAAACACCCTATATGTGAAGATATATACAGTACTCAAAACATATCTTATGTCAGGAGTAACTTTGAGTACTTTAATTTCATAATTATAATAATTTAATTCAAAATTTTTGTACATAATAAAATTGACAAAGGTGAATCCATAGCGCATAGCTAGTCCTATAAATTCTACACTAATTATAACTATGTTTTTACAGCTAAGTAGTCTTATCAAATTTATAGAAAGTTATGTTCAAGATTCTAAGATGTAACGAGACATTCAAAGTCTTATGGAACTTGTTGAAAAGCTTAAGTAAAATTCGCAACATCGAAGGAAAGCTTTTCCTTTGAAATTACTATTTATACTAAAAGTAGCCTCTGCCAGCGGCTTCACTTGTGTTCATTTCGATTCTGTCATCCACTTCAAACTGTCTGTCATATTATTTTTGGATAACTTTCATAGCATATGGTTATTTTATATATATCCCTAGTTTTTGAAAATATATAGCCTTCCTCGTTAAATGTAATATCCAACACGGAAATAAATTTTCAAATCAGACCAGCAGTTCGTGAAATTAACGCGATATAACAAACAAACAAACTCTTCCACTTCATAATATTAGTAGTAGATTTATTAATATAAATATACAAAAGAATTCTGAACATTAATATACATACGAAAATAAAATAAAATTAATATGTCTTTTTTGTTATATCAAAAATTAGAGCTTTTTTCTACTTACGGACCATTCAAGCATTACGTAATCACTATAGGGGGGAGGGGGGTATTTGCTTTGCTTATTTTAGATGACATGGGAGGTAGGGGAGTCTAGATAATGATTAGATAGAACTTTTGATCGTGAATCATTAAAAAATCAATATGTTAATTGATTTTTTTTAAGTTCTATCGACCTGTTAGTGCTAAATGTTAGGTTAGGTTAGAAAAAAATAATCTAAAAATTAATCTGAGTGTAATATCCAGGCAACGGCTTACTATAAATAGACAAAAATGGAAAAGTGGCAACATTATTTTAAAATTTAATTTGTGTCTGTGGTCACTGCCAAATGCATTAATACTTTAATAATTCTCTGTATACGAAAACTCTATACAAAATAAGCCAGTAGGTTCATTAAAATTATTACCGCGCACAAACCACGCGCCACATTCATTGCTATTAAAATGCAATAAAATACCATTTAGATTTCCCGAATACAAAGAATAACACAGCGAAACACGCTAATGACATTTTGAACATCGGGCTAATCCACTTTCTATTAATAGTCCTGACGCCCACGACAGGAACTAAGAAGAATTACCAGGTTAATTACATAATTAAGTTGTTTTTTTTTAAATATCCTACAATTCTTACTTACTTTTTTGTTTCGAATAACAGCAAACTACTTTTTTTTAAATGTATTTAAAATTTTGATGTTAATAGAAGTTGTATAAAAATTTCATTGTATAGTATATAATTAAAATTTTTGCCTAACCAATAACAACTAGATATAACTAAAAACCTTTGCTACGTTAGCTTCCAAATAAAACGCATCAAAATTGGTTCATTACTTTACGAGCTACGATGTCACAGATATATCAGACTTAAAACATCTAAATGATTTTTCCGGATTAGAAAATACAGACAGTATAGAGCCATTTTCCGCTTAATTGTGGTGATAGTCTTTTCTAAGAACTTCAAGTACACAGAAACACAAGAGCAGTAAGATTTACAACATATATACAGGATGTTTGGGCACTGCTCCCGAAAATGAAGACAGCTGATAATTCTAATGATACCTTTAATGAAGGAACGGAATAAAATTCGATCCTGACCAAAATAATATATATTATTAACACTTTTTATTAGCGTTATTTCGCTCCATCGTGTTAGTCCAGCTGTTTTTGTTACCATGCTTCATTGCTGCTTCTTATTTTTAGTAAATTAAGATATTTTTTATGAAAGTATCGTTTCAATTAGTTGTGCTTACAAGATGGATCGTAAATAATCCTAGTAAAAAATGTTAAAAATGTAACATTTTTTAGTCATAAGCGATTTTTTTTCCATCCCTACATTGAAGGTGTCATTAGTACTATCACCCGTCTTCGTTTTCGGGAGCAGTCCGCAAACATCCTGTATATCTGATTACGTTCACACGGATTCATTAGATTGCAATCTCCGGGAAAACTTAGAAAAGAAAGCAAATGTGGTAGACAAACTGTCCCAATCTATTTTAGATTACAATCTAAATGGGCACTAAGTTTCTAGAAGGTCGTCAGTTGAACAATATTTTAAACCGACTTCAAAAAATGAAGGAGGTTTCAGCCACAGAAACAATAAATAACATATATTACAAACCTACGTTTGCTGCCACCGACTCCAAAGAGGCAATTATTTTTTTACTTTCCAGTGCGTATTAATTTGTTACAGAATAATATTAATAAGAGTTATTATAATAAGAGTTATTTGAGGCATAACGGATGTTAGGGGACCGCTCCCAAAGACAGTTGATAGTACTAATGACACCTTTGATGATGGTAGGGAAAAAAATTGATCGTGACTAAAAAATCCTCTAACATCCTGTATAAAAGACGTCAACGTCAATTTTAAAAGTAAAATTGACCGAAACTACTGCTTATAACACTATCGACCAATAAAAGTTCGAAATCGGTTCAGTTTTCTCACAGAATAACCGAAACATACAAACAAAAAAGAATAATATATGTATAGATTATATAACAAACATTATTACGAAAACTAAACATTAAGTTAAATTAATAAAAAAAATTATAAACAAACTCCTTTTGTTGAAACTTTAAAAAAAAATAACGCATCGGAAATAGACAGTAGATGTATAAAGATAATATAATCTGTGGTTCTTTATAGCGACAGTTAGTATTGAAGGCCATGATCATTCGTTTCACAAGACAGATAACGGGAAAGGTACGGAAATTAAGAATATAAATTATTTTCGACTCTAGCATGCGAACGTCGGAAACACCGAAGGACGTTCACAGTTAGCAAATTAATAAGTTTGAAAACTATTCTCCAAATTAAATTTACACCCGTTTACGTTACCCGTTAATAAATATTACGTTAGAATCATTAGAAAGAGATAGTCATTTAATTTTGGCCTCTTACAGCTCATTATAGTTCAAATATATATCTAGAGTTGTTAACACTTCCAACTTTAATGATTTTTTAATGATTTAACAATAAGAAACATAAACTATTATGTATTTATACTATGTAAAAATAGTATAGTCGGGATTGAATTCTTTCCGTCCCTTCATCAAAGTTGTCATTAGTAATATCACCCGTCTTCGTTTTCGAGAGAAGTCCCCAAACAGCCTGTATAAAATGAAAAAAGAATTCTAAACATATCTCGCTTAATTCTTATAAGATTCGAACACTCAAGACCTACTTACAGTCGTGAAAGTGAACTTCGTGAGCGGATAAAATAAGTTTTCACACCGTTAACTACTCCTGTTTACAGACGCTTAGACACGTAACCGAGTTTCTTTTCAATTTTGATATACAATTCTGAACAATAAGTTTCCGGATTCATGTTTAAACAAACAAACTCTTCAGCTTTATAATATTAGTATAGGTTTATGACAAAACCATATCAACCATAATTAAAGAACATTTCACTTATGCACCCCCAGGACCAATTTTGGGTTTCGAGCTCCTCTCTATAGAATGTGTGACCCAAAAATACACACATTCTAGTTGTGCTAACTGATTCATTAAAATATTAATTAAAACGTTTTATTATTTTTACATCTTATAATATATGTATTGTATTGTCTATTTTGTTTTGTTTTCTTAATTTAAAATTTAAAAAAAGAACACCGGCGCAACCACGGTTCACTACTTGTTAGTATGTAAATAATTTTGGCTTCGTTAGACGCATTATTTCAAACTAGGAATAATTAAAAGTTTATTGAACGCCCCACAACGATCATCCAATTAGACGCCACCGAATCGACTGAACCAGAAAATTAAACAGATCAAAATTCAAAACAAACTGTAAATGAATAGGTGGTAAAACTAAATTCGGTTAGAAAACCATTGTTGGTTTCCAAAGTAATTACACTTGACTGAACTCGAGAAGTTTGTCTTAAGAAGATTTATTTATAATTTATTAACGAATGATTTGAGACTGTATACAAATAGACGTAATTATCTGTTTGCTATGAACATTACAAGTTTCGTCCGGGTCACGTAGCACCGTTTGTAGATGGAAAAGTCGTGAAGTGCTGAGCGCGTTTCGATTGCAGTTTGTAAGTTTCTGAACACTAGACATAAAATAGATAAGGCTGGCAGCATAATGTCATTAAAAATGACAAACGATGCACTGTGGCTAAAGGTTGGCAACACATCTCCTAGATATTTAGGTATGAACGGCAAGAATTGCTTACGATAGCTGAACTGTATGTTCGTTTGCCTTAGATATAAAACAAAAATGACCAACAAACTTAGTAAGGATCCCTATTTTTTTGAATGTATAATATAACCTATAGCCATCCTCGATATATGTACTATCACCAACACTGTAAGAATTTTTCAAATCGGACCAGCGGTTCCTGAGATAAGCGTGTTCAAACAAACAAAATCTTTATAGTATAAGTATAGATATAAAGTGTCATAAATCTAATATATAAAATTCTCGTGTCACGGTGTTCGAACTTGAACTCCTCCGAAACGGCTCGACCGAACCTTAT
>JAOSYY010024459.1:0-13739 GCA_025727935.1 Hebomoia glaucippe
CGAATTTTTTTTTCATTTTTTTAAGATACAGCATATAAAAATACATACAACCCCCAATTTTCACCCCTCTACAGTCATACCCAAACCATACCAATATAGTCAACCCCTATTATTATGTGGCAAAACGACGTTTGTGGGGTCAGCTAGTCTAATGTATAAAATTCTCGTGTCACAATGTTCGTTCCCATACTCCTTCTAAACTGCTCAACCGATTTCTATGAAATTTTATACGCATAGTAGGTCTGTGAATCGGCTACTATCTATTTTTCATCCCTCTAAATGTTAGGGGTGGTCCACCCCTAACTTGTTTTTTTATTTTTGAGACAAATTTTTTTGTTTTTATTTTTTTAATAATATAAAAATAAATACAAGCCTAACTTTTCGAATATACGAAACAGATAAGCTATACATCTGCAGTAACATTTTTGCTTTATGTATTCTATTAAAAAAAAATTAGAGCACTATGAAGACTTAAGTGCTAGTTAAAATTTGGTCTCTGAAATCGTAATTTCGAAATTAAAACAAGCATCGCTATGTCAGTCCGCTTCCATCACAAAAGTTCACCGAAGTCGCCTTATTTTTTACAAAGGCGACCTACTTTTGATTAATCTAAAATGGACTTCAAAAGTGCAAAAAATTTTTGAACCGAATAATTGTAACTTGCTTTTGAGTTTTACGATGAAAAGGTGTCATTTGATATAATCTTGTTTTGATTTCTGTCCTCGCCATTCTACTATATGATATAGGCTAAGAATTCTATTTTAAAAATATTGTTGGCATGAAAGAACTTTAGAGTTCAGAGTGTTCGACCTAATACATAGTTGACTGTCTATAGTTTCAATTCTGCGCTGACATCAGTTCATTGAGCATACAAATTAGCTATGATTCAAGAGAATGTAAAGTATTCAGTGATTACAAATAGCCAGCCGTCCTTAATTGGCTGTTTCAATAACCATACTTAATAAGCCTCATCCCCACCTTAGATGCCATTTAAATTTCGATTTGGTTTTTACAATATTCTTTTGAATACGAGATTATTAACAAAGTTTCATAAGCCTCCAATTATCATATTTGACTGCCTTTTCTAATATTCCTGTAAAAAGTTAATTAAAAGTTAGTTAACAGCGTATAGTTAAGTTTACATCCAATCTACCAACTGTAAAATGTTACCTTTGTTCCAGCACAGTTCTGATAACTCCGATATTGAATTTGGTCTTTTAATCTCTAAACGAACTACTACAAATCCTCTTAAGCCAACTAACATATATCCTGTTACTGAATTCAATTCTATAGCGTATCAAACTAACTGGATTTCGCAGATCGAGTTAGCTTTACTCTGCTTCTTGTTTACATGTTAAGTTTAATGTAGTGATATTATTCTAAGCTTTTGACATTAACAAGCATATTAATAGGATAAAATATAACAGGTGTTAGAGGACCGCTCCTAAAAACGAAAACAGATGATAGTACTCATGACACCTTTGATGATGGTACGGAAAAAAAATCGAACCTGATTAAAGAGAAACATATATTTTTAAAAACGTTTTATTAGCGTTATTTACGCTCCACCTTGTGAGTACAGTAAATGAAACAATAGTTTCATAAAAAATACGTTACTTTACTAAAAAAAAGAACCAGCAATGAAGTATTATAACAAAAACAGCGGAACTAACAAGATGTGGCAAAATAACGCTAATAAAACGTTTAAAATATGATATTTTTTAGTTAGGATCGATTTTTATTTCGTTCCATCAACAAAGATGTCATGAGTACTATCACCTGTCTTCGTTTCCGGGAATAGTCCCCAAACCTCTGTATAAGCGTGGCAGTACTTGCCGGCCAATCGCTTGCTATTATATAATGCGAAAATCAGTCCACACATGGAGTACTGTTCTCACCTTTGGTCAGGAGCTCCCCAGTATCAGATACTTTCATTTGACTGCATACAATGTAGAGCGGCTCGATGATGACAAAAGTCTCACCGATTGATTTGATCCTTTGGCATTGCTTAGAGATGTTGTATCACTCTGAATCTTCTATACTCTATATTCCGAAGAGTTGTTGGGATTAAATCCGCCCGTTGAATTTCAACACAGGTCATCGAGACTAAATCTAAAGTTCCATCCTCACCTCGATGCATGGCGTTCCGCAATCGTCTGTTTTCTCTGGTATTTCCTACTACGCACAATCAGTCTGTGAATCAGCTTTCGCCGGAGGTTTTGTCGAACCGTTACGATTGATAAGTTTCAAGAAGTCTGTCTCCAAGACCTTGTCTTACTGTCCATGGGCGACGGTCATCACTTGCCGTACGCTCGTTTGCCCCCTTATAATTAAAAAAAATCCTCACCTCAACAAATTCGCTTAATTATGGTCATAGCATTCAATGTACCTAATTGATTTCAATAACATTGTAAGAAGCAGATTAAATTTTTTTCCTAGATTTAATTTCATAATTTGTTAATTACACGTGCTGTTGACAAAACAAATTATAAACACTATATTAGTTTCATAATCTCGTAAACTACTTGTTCCTCAGAATTTCGTTCGCGTGAACTTAAGTGATTGCGTGTATTTTCTGGTCTTTATGTATATTAAATTACTTCATAGCCCCGAAGAATCTTCATGTTCGTAATAGACAGCCGAGTTAAAAGAATTATAGGAATATTTTCTTTAGTACTGCTGTATTCAACAAGTCTAGTACCTCGATTGTATGCTTGTTATGGCTCGCTTTTATAAGGATGTGAAAGAATTTAAATCCAGCCGCTCGTAAAACGTGCCACCGATGAAAAGGGAAATGTTTATGCTTCAAAATGGAATAAAGTACAACTCACGTAAGCTTACTTTTTATAAGATGTAGTCTTAGGGATGATATATAAATTATGTTTAGATTGAAATTTTAATTCGAATTTCTATCGATATATAAATAAAAAAAAAATGTCTGATACGTGAAATTTCGTTCGTTCCCATACTCCTCCGAAACGGCTCGACCGATTCTTATAAAATTTTGAGAACATATTCAGTGGGTCTGGGAATCGGCTACTATCTATTTTTCATATCCCTATATGTTAAGTGTGGACTGCAACTAAATTTTATTTTTAGAAAAAAATTGTTTAGTTTTTATTTTTTTATGATACAACATATAAAAATACAAACAAACCCAAATTTTCACCCCTATATATCTATGTGGCAAAACAATGTTTGCTAGGTCAGCTAGTATCACATAATAGTTTAAAATATTAAGATTTTTAGTTCAATTTTAAAATTATTTACAATAAGTATTTATGTTTGAATGTTGATATAAATAACGAGACATCAAAGAAATAATTTTTTTCCTCATTAACTTTGTACTTAATAACATTTACATATTACGTTATCACAAGTACGCTGAGTACATCTCTTGTTGGGTGAACATCGTAAATTGAATTTTACTACTGAATTATAACACTCTTGGGAGTAACAGCTCCCTTGAAGATGACTTTTATTTTCTTTCATTCAATTTGCTTTCCATGTGTCAACCATTTTATAAGAATTGTGTTATAATTCGGTTTACTGGTTCATATTCATTTTGGGAAGGTTATTATATGTTAGTAAGCAATTTTTATACTGTCTTTTTCGATGTTAGACAATTACTTGATAGTAAACTCCTTACTTTATAATTATACTTTATGTAATGCTACTTAATACCTTTATCAGTGTCATGATTAATTATTCAAGAATGTCCCATCGACCTGTTTGTTGCTATTTCAACCTTTTCATTAATGAATGGTGGTATTTTCCGGTAGTTACATATTATAAGCATTTTTGAACATTCTCCTACTCATTTGATATTCGAAACTCGCCTATGAAAACATGTTTATAAAAATCAGGAAATATGATATATCAGACGAGACTCAGAACTGAATCTACATACCTTCGTTTTCAATCATAGATTAAGAAGCCGGATCAAAATAATTATTTATTTATTATCATACCTATATTATAAATTTTATAAGATACTAGATGACCCGGCCACGCGTCGGTGTGGCAAAGGTTTTTGTTATATTAAATTGTAATTAGTAATCTTTATTAGTATTAATAAAAAGTTTGTACTTTTAACACAGCGCCATCTATTGAAAACTTACTAAATTGATTCAACAGATATTGTCATCTGTCAAAATCGTTTGGAGTTAAAGGATAATTTTGACTCTCAAATATACAACTTAAATAATATTGCGACTATAATTTGACATTTAAACTATCCTATCTCTCAAGTTGGATCGGACTGCACATGGTGTGCGAATTTTATTATAATCGGTTAAGTGGTTTAGGAGTCCATTGAGGACAAACATTGTAACACGAGATTTATATATATTAAGATTATTAACGCATATGAGGCTACTTAAAAATATATCAACAACACCTTTAGACGTAACTAAAAATGTAAAATTTGAAACCTCTAAATTGGAATCTCTATAAATAACTTACAAAGCTTAAAACAGATAATATATCCTTCCTTATATTACAACCGTTGAAAGGTAAACGGCGAATACGTGCGAATTGCGGTTATGAATAACTTTTGTGAGGTTTGTTGGTAAGGAGTTACCCGATCGGTATAAATAGCGTTAATTTTTCAAGCAAATACTTATTTAAAGCTGCTGGTAACTTAAATGTTTAGCGATATTTTTGGCGTTACGTAACTTTAGCCACAATATCTTAGTCATAATATGAATGTTAGTAATGACTTTATATAAGTTTATAAATGTTATTCTTTATACATTTTATTTGAAATCTAATATATAAAATTCTCGTGTCACAATGTTCGTTCCCATACTCCTCCGAAACGGCTTGACCGATTCTTATGAAATTTTATATGCATATTCAGTAGGTCTGAGAATCGGACAACATCTATTTTCCATCCCCCACAATGTTAAGGGTGCTCCAGCCCTAAATTTTTTATTTTATTTTTTAGACAACATTGTTTGTTTTTATTGTTTTATGATACAGCATTAAGAAATACATACAACCCCAAATTTTATAAATTTATGTCGCAAAACGACGTTTGCTGAGTCAGCTAGTCATTTATAAAATCATCACCTAAGATATATCAAAATTGTAGGACGAACACTGAATTAAATAATTAGAAATTAATACATTGTTAAAGAACTTAGAGACTACTCAGTCTCTAAGTTCTTTCATAGGTAAAAATGTATACCCAAATTTATTTTTACCTTTTAGTAATAGTCTTATAAAGATATATAGACGACAATATTGTAGGGGTCAAACAAAATATAAGGGTACAAAGTTTGATTTATCTCTAGACAGCTCAAGAAATTTTTCTTACTAATTTATACCTCTAGGGATTAATATGTTGGCTCAGCTGTGTTGTTTATTAATTGAATAAAAGTATATTAACTTTCATGAACTCCGAGGACATTGAAAGTCGATACATATTTGTTGAGTGTGAAATATAAATTAATGTTATTATTTGTAATAAGGCTCTATTACGAATATCATACAGTTATTTCGACACGGTAGCCTCTGTAATTGTATTAGAATAGAGGTATTAAAATGCCGTGTATAATTTAGATAATAATAGCTTATATATACGAACATCTAATTTGTGTTTATTTATAATTACATACATTAGTACAGTAATACAGAATTGAATTTCTTGAAATTTTTTTCTTTACCAACAAATCATATTTTTTTGCTATTTACTGAAAGTATTTTTAATTGTCTAGAATTCGATATAGTTTAATGTCTGTCGCATTTTTTATTTCAGTATCGATTTTCTCTTTTATCGATAAGTTTCTACAAGCAGCATTTTAGTCCTATAACTCGTGAACGTGTGTAATTCTCTTACTAGGCGCCGCAAAGAAACGTGACGTAATTTTAGCACAAAATAAGGGACCGTTATTTGTAAATAATTAACCTTCCCTTATTTTCTGTATATAAATTATCTTTTTATCCGAATTTGGACATCACGTACGATGTCATAAAATATTTAGAAAAATACTTTCACCACATGTATATATTGTCAATAAACTAAACTGATTTTGATTTATTATAAAATGTTATCAGCCTACATAATGTACATTTAAACATGTTCCTTAGTAAACATTTATAAACTCTGGACCGTTTCGTAGACTAAGCTACGAGGTGATGCCGTAACTGCGTCGTAGCAAGCTGTAGGCAGCAGTGTTGTCGTAGCCAGCTTTAAATGACGTAATTATGGATTTTCTTTATGAATGTTACAAGAATATCGTAGCAATATGTAGGCGGCGTAGCAACAGCGTAGCCAGCTGTAGCTGGCAAAACCATTTCCTAGCTTTGGACTTAGCCATAATAGCTAGCCGTAGAAGCTAATGATAATTGTTGTCACCAACAGTACTGGCAGTGCTGTAACTGACAGTTGACACAGTAAAATAGATCAGAGACGAAAAAGACTTTAGTACAGTAAAAACTTTCAATTTTTTTTTATTATCATCAAGTTTTATGTTAAACTTTCATACACCATTCTGTTTCCACACTAAAATTTAATCGCAACCCATGTTGATACTTCTATTTCAAACGATAACAATTGAACAAAATTATACTAACAGCGTTTCCATTCTAATTTGCTGAATAGTAACAAAATAAACATTGTTCGAAGCAGATAAACACACACAAAAACTGATCAGTATAAAGTGATACAATTACAATTATAGTTTACTTCAATTAAGTGTTAGTAATATTAATAAAATATTTATAATGTTTCTCTTGTATGTGAAATTTCGGTAAACTTTAATAAATTGTCATAATACTTGCATAGATAGTTCTTCCTTAGCAGAACTGTTATTTAAATTTAGTTTGTAAGTTAAGGGTCAAGTACGTCATTGTTTAAGATTCTCTCGTCTTGAACTTTAAAGAAAGATTTTAATATTGCAACAATATGCTCAACGTAAAAGTTGAGCTTAGTAAATTATTATTCACTTCGTCTTCAAATGAAAACTCAGTTATATTCTTTTAGCATTAAAACTTTATTGTGTACTGCTGCACAGTAGTTAAATAAATGACGTATAATTTAAAGTTTTAATAGAAAATATCTTTAGAATACTTAACTACGTTCTTTTTTTAACATTTATAATTTGAAAATATATTTCCATCTGCGGCATGCTTGTGGATGGTATTAAAAATCGTGTCGTGAACTCATTTAGGTGTTGTAATGTATTCAGCCTGAAGCAATAAAGGATAGATTGGCTTCATCGATTTAATAGTTATTTTGCATTCATAAAGCTGACTGCGATGTAATAGCAATTTTATCATGTTTTGTTGGAGTTGAAATGAGTTTTATTTATAGCATAAATTGAAGTTTTTATTTCAAAAGTATAGATTAATTTAAATTTGCATGTATAATCTATGAGACTTAATAATTTAAATATTCTGAAACTTATTTGAAAGGGAAGGTTTAGGTACATATTTTTCTTGGGAATTTCTTTAAAGATAAGAATAGGATATAGTCACGAGCGTGGTAACAGCGCAATATGATGAGTCTCATAAAAATCCTAATACCCTTGTAGTCATTCATCTAAAACACGTTCACAAAAAATATTTTTGTTAAATCCCTAATAAAAGTGGATTTCACCTCCTTTGAGGATTACTTTACTTTGAGACTTAGTAAACAGAATTTAGTTTACTATTAAGATTTACATATTATTAATAAAAATGATAAAATTAGTCAAGATTTGACAGTTTATTTCAAAAT
The DNA here is from genome assembly GCA_025727935.1 of Hebomoia glaucippe. Classification (NCBI taxonomy): domain Eukaryota; kingdom Metazoa; phylum Arthropoda; class Insecta; order Lepidoptera; family Pieridae; genus Hebomoia; species Hebomoia glaucippe. The sequence goes on from JAOSYY010024459.1 coordinate 7,724, forward strand.
TAAAACTTGGGTAGACACATTTATATGACTTCCGCCCTCTGTTAATTCCTAAATTTAGCAATTAAAAATAGCAAAAAAATAGCAATTGCTTTGAAAAGAAAGGAATACAACTTAGCTAGTGACAGTATAAAAAAACTTCAAAGAAACTCTTAAAAGGATTTTTCACTAACAGTACATTAGTTTGTTGCAGTTTGAAAGACGAAAACCAGTCTCGTATGTTCGAACTTGTAAGTTGTACACAAAACTTGGAACATTAAGTAATTATAAGAAATATTGAATAAAGTAAACAGACATTTTAAATTCGAAGTAAATGTTTATAAGAAATTTAACTTGAAATTAGTTTTAAACAAATTTAAATATCTGTGTTTTAAATGAGGAATGTTCTTGTTAGAAATAAATGTTTAAACACATTTATTTTACAATTAAAATTATGAGAAGTTAAATAATTTCTTCAAGAAATAGTAACTTTAGTTATTTGGTGCTATATTTACTTTATTTGGCACGAAAAGGTCTCGAGTTAAAAGAAAGTATGCACAAGTTAATAAAACTGTCTCTGAGTTGTAAGTAGGATATATAAATATGTCCTATAACTTGGTCACAGAGTAATATTAATCGTGGAAATGATTCAGAAATTTTATTATCTTAAGAAGATAGGTTACTATTCTACTATTATAAGAGTTTGTTTGTTTGAAAGAGCTAATCTCAAGAACCACTGATCCAACTTGAAATATTCTTTCAGTGTTGGATAGTACATTTATCGAGAAAGGCTATATAAAAGCTATATCATATTTTCAAAAAACAATTGGCACTCTTACTAAAAGTCCAGTAATGTAATCTAAGGTGTTTAAATCGACATGAAGTCGAGCGAAGTCGCTGACAAAAGTTGGTATTATAAACATGTACACTTAGATTCAAAAATTATACAGGCACTTAATTTCACAAGTCATATACCTACTCTAAATATTAATTGCAGAAATCAAATCAAAGCCTCTGTAATGCGTCATACTTTATAAACATATCGTTGCCAAATTATTTAGGAATGTCATAGAGGTGAAATAGTCTTTATTAAGCCGCGAATTAAATTATACTTTCACGTAATTCCATTTAAAGGTACAACAAAAACAATTATTTTGACGAGTCACAATTTTGTCGTGTTCAATGAGCGCACGATTCATTGTATCCCAAAATAATCTTAACGTCAAATACACTCCGAGATTTGATTACGAAACATTTCTACGAATTGTTTGATAAATATTTCAATTTCCGGAAATCTATACGAATTTCATAAAGGGTGAATATGAACGTTTTGATTCAGGTTTATCTCAAATTTCTATTACGCTTTGAAACGTAGACGTAAACTAGTTTCTGCCAGCAGCTTCGCTAGCATTCGTTTGGATTTTTAAACCTTGGGTTATATTATTGGACTTTTAGTGAGGATCCCTAATTATTGAAAATATAATAAAGCATACAGCCTTCCTTGATAAATGTACTATCCAACACTGAAAGAATTTTTCAAATCGAACCAGCGCTTCTTGAGTTTAACGCGTTCAAACAACCAAACAAATTTTTCAGCTTTACAATATTAGTATAGAATTTCGTGGGTAGAATAAGTTTCTTGGTATTCATAAGAATGTGTAGATATAATTACGCCACAAGATGTTTTCTGAGTTAATATAAACATACAAACATTTTTGTTTCTTCATATCATTTAAAAGCATCCCGGAAATATTTACATTTCCTGTTCCTTCCGGTGATAAGGTTGATATATGAAAACATTAAAAAAAACATTTGTCTTTATTTTCTAATTAAATATTTACATTTACCTAAAAACGTCCTAAAAATGTAATAAATAATTTCAGACACTGTAATTATATTCTAACCACTCTAAACACGACTTAATTTTGACAATTCCTTTGTAGTCTGTCTGTTCTCCACTCAATCGTGTTCTATAAGACATGCCTTTAGTCGTTTTCAATCAATCAAGTGTAAGTATGTCTATTCGTCAAAATATCAATACATTTTCTGATGCTTCACGCACCGCTTTGAAGGGTTAAGCCGGGATTGCCCTGGCGAAAGGTTTTGTCGACGAAATCCTCGACTCGTGAATACACGTGATAACTCATGGATGGAGTAGAGGCTTTGTAAGTTATATCTGTAGTCTAATTAAGTGAAAGATAAGAACAGGGTTGCCAACTAAGTCTAATGAACATGACAATATTTTTTATAGCATGTCACATACATGACAAATAGTAGCTTGTAGGTTTGTCGACAATAGATCTTTAGAAAGTATACAATTCCCTAATTTATAATCGTCGAAACCATAACTCCGCGGTTCGAAGTGATAGAATACCATCCCCCAAAACACCATTGATTACACGGAACGTTTCTCTAGCGAATTTGCTTTTAACGAAGGAAAACTTTAAAATAGCGCGAATTTCGCCGTTAGTAAACTGCACGTTCACTCGTCTATACCTGTTGAACGCAATATCCAAACTAATCATGCATAGCGTCGTATTGTAGGTTATGTCAAGATCTTTCAAATGATGTATAGTATTGCTAGATATGAGCTCTGTAGCGCTTTGTACATAGCCGTGAAATTCAAAAGACAAAAAGGCGGAAGGGAGATATTTTTTAACCTATTATGTCGTAGTACAATTGGACCACTTGGTATTTTATGAAAAATTAACAGTTAATACTCACTACTCTAAAATTATAATAAGTCGGTAGAAAACCGTATGTCTGTACATTTAATAATTGTGAGCGATAAAACACAAGTTATAATTTTTCAAAACGATATGACGATCGACGACGATGAAGAAAGTGCTTCACAAAATCTACTTGACAAAATGATATTTCGAATTTTGAATTATGTTTATTTATGTCTTCATTCGTTTTATTTCTGTAGAAAAATAAGAATATGTTACAGATAAAATGATATAGAAAAAGATTTGATAGAATCGTTTTTCTAAAATCTTTTCCCTTTTTATCAACCCTAATTTTCGGACAGACGTCAATGCGAAGTTGTTTTTGCAGCTGAGCGAAATCAACGAGATCTATCATGTTAGCATAATAGAAAGTTCTTTAGGGAAAATTTGATAAAATCAAAGTCAATGTTAGTATAGTTGGATTATCTAATGTTCAGATGTGTTGAATCAAACAGACGTTCAACGTAATGAGTATACTAATATGTGAAGTAAAACATTCCGAATTTAAAAAAAAAAACACGCATATTACGAAATACAGGTGTTTGGGGACTGCTCCCGAAAACAAAAACGGAGATAGTACTAATGACACCTTTGATGAAGGGACGGAAAAATCCACCCTGACTACATAAAAACATATTTTTAACACTTTTGTTAGCGTTATTTATGTTCCCATTTGTAACTACAGCTACATGAAACGATAGTTTCTTAAAAAGACATTACTTTACTAAAAAACAAGAACCAGCAATGAAGCATGATTAAAAAAAACAGCTGGACTAACATGATGGAGCGAAATAATGCTAATAAAACGTTTTAAAAATATTTTTTTTTTTTTAGTCAGGGTCGAATTTTATTCCTTCCCTTCATCAAAGATGTCATTAGTACTATCACCTGTCTTCGTTTACGGGAGCAGTCCCCAAACACCTTGAATAGACTTTATATGGTACAGCATTATATACTGTGAAGTTAATTCAATATATTATCCAGCGATTATTATTGATGTTAACGAAATTCCCTTTATGGAACACTACTGAGCGATAAGATCAGTAAAGTATTAAACTTAGATATTATATCCCAACTTCATAATTATATTTTGTCATAAAATGAAGTAGCATTTCATTGATGTCTATATCTGACATATATTTTCAATTACTTAATATAAAGCAGAAATGTATATTATATTCTTATAACGCACCTTTGTTTCAGATAATTAAATTATAGTTATTACTTTTTTTATAAAGCTTGTTTTAATTAAATAAATGACAATATTATTATAATTTACGTAAACGAAGCGTCGCTCGTTAATTAGATAATAAAAAACAACTATTTTTGTCTGTATTATTCTTTAACAATGTCGCGTAGACATAAATATTGCTTACACAAGAATTAAGCTCCACGAACACCGGTTTCCACGCTGCGCATAAAATTATGTTTTTAATTACATAGCAACTGTGAAAAAAGCTTTTATTACAATAATTACATACAAAAACATAATACCTTTGTCCATTTTCTTAACTGTTTTAATGGATATCGAAATAATGAGATGTTTTTTCAGCGCCTTAATAAGTTTTATGTTATGAACTTCAGAAGAGGATGTAAGATTATAATTTAATGAATGTTAAACAAAACTTTAGTCTTTGTTGTTTGAGGTAAACAGAACTTAAAGAATGGCTTCGGTCAAACATAACAAGATCCTTAAAATGTCGTTGTCAAATTGAATTATTTCTTCATTTATATTAAGGTTAGTCAAACTACTTTTTATTTATGGTAGAGATATATTTGTACTATAGAAATTAATTATAGAAGTATATATGATACTGATTTTAACGAAGAGGAAATATATTATTTGGAACTCGCGTTTCAATAGTTATGTTCTTGACGAGTCACGTAAGCTCTCAGAGTACTAGGAGGGAAAACCCAGCAAAACCTCCCCGGATTTTCGACGTTTCCACCACCCATATGGCCATGGGATTGCGGTTGCAAAACTACTATAAGCCCACAGTTTATACAACACTTTGACAATAACACAATTTATAAGAAATTCTGTTTGTTCTCGAAAAACTTTGAAGTGACCGACTTTGATGAGACTCTCACTGACGTTGCAAATGTTTTACCCAAGTGTTTACAGCTTCTTACATTAAAATAAATAGTTATGAAAATCGCTTATTGACTTCTAAAATATTTCCATTTCAGCTGCATTAGGATTCTCTTTGAAAAGTTGGAGAGAAATCTCCTAAGAGAATCCTGTGTAAATTAATAGTGTCATATGGCTGAGATGTCACCCATTACCAAGAGAGATGAGTACTTGAAGTATGTCTTACGATGTCTGCACTACACAATAACAAATTAGTTTAAGGGAAAAAACAAAAATCTTTCCTTTTCGGATGAAACTCCTAAGATAGTGGCGAAATAAAAAAGTTTCATTGAAGCGGAATAATTCGTATCGATATCACGCTTCAGCGAATAGGGAAACAATAAACTTACTCCAATTATATATTGCCAACTATACGCATCTGAGACCTTAGTGTGATGTCCAGAACTTACGGTTATAACGGGTGTTTGGTTTGATAGTACTCATGACACCTTTGATGATGGTACGGAAAAAAAATCGATCCTGACAAAAAAATCATAATATATTTTTAAAACGTTTCATGATAAAACGTTAGTCCAGCTGTTTCTGTTATCATGCTTCTTTTTTTTAGTGATGTATTTTTTATGAAATTATCGTTTAATTTAGCTGTACTTACAAGATGGAGCGTAAATAATGCTAATAGAAATTGTTAAAAATTTGTCTTTTTTAGTCAGGATCGATTTTTTTTCCGTCTCTTCATCAGTCTTCGTTTTCGGGAGCAGTCCCCAAACACTCTGTATATTGCCAACAGTACACATCTGAGACCTTAATAATGTCCAATACCTACAGTTATATACAAACGTCTTTGTGCATGTAAAATTATATGCTTGTCCGTTTGTAATAATATATATTCAGATAACATCTGAAACTATCCCATACTAAGGAATAGTTACTATCTCGTCATATATGTTAATATTGGATTGTTGATGTCTCTTACGTACGTATTCACGACATTCAGGCATGATATCAATTAAGGTGAACTTTGATAAAGTGGAGAGAAGTCGAACGATTATAAAGTTATGATTTACAAATAATATCGTTCGCCTCAACAGTACAAAATACTAATTGTTATAGCTTATTTATCTAATATATAAAATTCTCGTGTGACGGGGTGCGTAATCGAACTCCTCCGAAACGGCTCGACCGAACCTTATGAAAATTTATATAGTTATTCAGTAGGCTT